>CM076689.1:38991996-39241996 GCA_038501925.1 Xenopus petersii | reverse complement strand
GAAAACTATGACTTTTTTGTATTATTGTCTGAAAATCACGAAATCTTTGGATTATTGAATGAAACCCAGTGCAAATCAGGATGTCCTCCAGTTGTAAACAGGACATCTGCCATTGACTTCTACATAAACTCGGCAGATTTGAGTACTTTTTTATTCTGACACCATCGGGCTTTAATAAATCATGAAATATTCAAGTTTTACCCTTTAAAATTTCGACCAGAACATTTTTGATTTAATAAATAACCCCCTAGATGTGCATTTGAAGATGAGCACATCTATTCAGATAAATATATTTTAAAACTATATAAATATTATATTAAGCCTGGCAGAGATTCTGCAATAATGTGATCAACTTCTGGGGATGAGGGTGAGAAATTGTGTTTCTAGAAATATTTTATAAATACAAATTATAGCTTCTACATGTAATGTAAAATAAAAAAAAAACACACACAATAGGGGTTATTTTGTACATAAACAGATATTTCTTTTTTTTTACAAAAATAAACAGATTGCCAAGTTTTAAAACTTTACATTTTTGTCAACAACTCTATAGTGGACAAAAAAATTTTTTTTTTTATAAACTCCTTCAGCACCAAGGCAAATCAACGAATAATAGGAATCTTGAGTACAGAAACTACAATCAATTACCTATACCCCCATTTATAATTATAATATAAATTGTAGGTGGGATCACTGGTTTCATATTTCTGTATTTTGAAACCCTATTGGGTTCATGTTTTAAAGGACAAACAAACCCAAATAAAATAAATAAAAGTAACCCATGTATATTTTTTTCTGGCTTGTTTTAACTTCACTGTCACTGGGCATGATTGATGCACATTCATTATGTGAATGGAATGAAGCCCCAGCACAGACCAGGGCATACCAACAGCACTAGTGCCGGGAGAGATCAAGGAGAGGGATTTGCAAGTGCAAATAACTGAGCTGCCTCTGACCTGACGGACACATTGCTTAACTCGCTGGGAAACCAATGCTCAATATTACTACTTCTGTAAGTATAAGGACATTCAGATGGTAATTTATAATATAACTAAAAATTTGCAAAAAATTTGTAAAACTTCAGACAAATTATTATTATTATTATTATTATTATTATTATTATTATTATTATTAGGGAACTGAATTAAGGGATGGGCTAAATTATATTGTGGTTAATGCATTTTTTAGCTCTGCAATAGCATATACATTACCCTACCATGTTAGAGAAGTGACTTTCCACTATACTACAACTACTCTTTATAGAAAATAAGGCTCCCCTGTGTAGCCATTTTCTTACAAACATGGTGGGTAGTACGATTCATAAGATGGCCATACACAAGCAGATTTAAGCTGCCCATTCTGACCAAGCCAGTAGCTTACATGCCCATGTATAGGGCCCCTGATAGGCAAGCCTAGTTGATATTTGGACGAAGATATTAATAGGGTTGGTTTAAAAATTGTTTTGGGAGAGAACCACCTTTGCTTGATGTGGTTCACACTGCTATGACTACTGTTGTTGTTATCTGATCAGCAGAATATCACTTCAAGCTGGGAATATCAGGGAAAGATACAATGATTGGCAACCTCATCTGTATTTGACCTGCAGGGGAGGGCTCTGATACAATTGTTTGATGTGGAAGGCAAAGGGCACGTTACATGCAAAAATCCACATACCTTAATTCTAGCACAGATTTGCAAATATTTTAGCTGCATATAAAACTGTGAATTTTGCAGTGAAACTGCACCAGGTGAAACATGTCACTAATCCCTAACTATAGTCCCCTTCTATTAGGTTGTTTTAGATATTTATTTTATGTTAAAACTCACTGTATACCCAACATCTAAACATCAAAATAGAACATGTCCTGCATTTGGTTTTTGTCTGCTCTGGTCCTAGGAACTACACCTAGGAACTAGGAACCAGTGAGTCCTGCTTAAAAATGAGATGAAGGGTTTTAAGACAGGCATACTAGTCTGAGATAGACATTGAGAAAGACAAGTTGTAGTTGTAGTTAAGAACAGAAAGCCACAGACTGGATCTGCAGTCACATATTGATACTTCAGGCAATCTTTGGCTTTAAACTATAAACATATTTTAAACATGATATGCCTCATAAAACTAACTTCATAAAAGTAATTCAGATCTTACCCATCGTAATCTGTTCCAGTGCAACACACCTTCAAAGTCAGAATTCCAAAAGTCCAGACAACCCAGAGCTGATGCATTTTGTAGCTGCAGGGAAACACATATCAGTAAGAGACTCAGCAGAATTAGACAATAAGTGCAGCCACCGGAATTAACTTATAAAATGCAGACGTGACAGAGGAATCTGAGAGGGTTTCCAAAAGTTTTACTCAGACTGGCCAGGCATGCCTGATTCTCTGTCTATTTTGGCTCTAGGCGTCCTGGCACAGTGAGTCAATGTGTTATTGTGCTTGTTTGATCTAACTGACATTGTCTAAATCCTTAATAGGAATGATCATTTTGCATGGTGTTTGTAATAAGAGCTGAGCTTAACATGCTAACAAAAGGCATCCACTTCTCCTTGTGCTCATGGCAAATGTAACAACACCGAGTCCTGCAAAACCACCCAGCTACTAGCACAAAACTGCAGCAAGGGACATCAGCTCAGGGTAAAACAGGGCTGATTTTCATCTACAAAACATGTGGAATTCAAGATTGCTATTTTAAAAATGACCAAATTACATTGTAAGGGGCAGTTTATGATTAACTATTAGGCCCTTCTTAGTTGCACAGGGAGACGTGAACTCCAGTTCCCACAATGTTTGGCAGTTCAGGAGGTTCTTATTCTCTGCATTCATTTTTGACAAGCTAAAAATAAATTAAATGGCAAGGAAAAGTTAATACACAGAAAGGTACCATGGTACAATGTTAGGCATTGTATTACCCCAGTATTGCTCCTACTCGATAATATTTGCACCAATACGGGAATCTTACTAACTAAATGCTGCTCTACCATCTTGGTATTTTTTCCTAAGGCTCCCTTGTGTTTTTTGTGTTCCAGTGGTTGCACTTAACAATAATTTCCTATTTTTCTGTAGTGCACATGCATAAGTCTATATCTGCTGCATGAGAGACTTGGCAAATGCTATAAATATGGAGACAGGTAGTAAGTAATATCCCCAGACTTATGCAAGGTTTACTTAACTAGAGCACTGTCCGGGGAAACATTTAGTGAATTAATGGTGACACATAGATTGTTTATAAGACTTCTGTTTTATTCTTATTTCTATTGCATGACTTTCATTTTGGGCCCATTTCTTTTTTATCTTGCATTGTCTCATAGCTATCAGTTTCCTGGCAGTTAATTGGAAACTTTGAAAGGTTTAGTTGGGGTACATGTCTTCAGCAGTGTTATTCAGTGCTGTATTAATAGCCAGCAATGCCCTAGGTACCAGCCATCTTACTGACCCTTTCTTCCCCAATCAGTGCATGCCGCAGGCTTTAGCTGTTGGTAGTATCTAGTGGCAGGCAGGGGACATTTTTTTCTTATATACAGAGACCTATGAGTGGATTTCTTCTGAAAGCTGTCCCTCTAAGGATGTGCCATGGGGGGACTATAATGAAAATATTAACATACACATTATATTTTATTATAAGAATAATTACAGTCATGCAAATCACCTTCAAAATCTGCCACTTTTTCATAAACACATGAATATGTTAATACTATCTATAAAAGAAATACATTTACAAACATATTGAGTTTAGTATTTAGTAGAGTCAAAGGATCCTCCGAGACTAGGCATAATCCTCAAAACACTGTGTTAGGAACACAACTGTATTCCATTCAATTATTCATTTAAAATGACATGCCAGTCATTTTTATCTTGAACAACTGAAAATATTTTTATTGAGCAGGAAGACTTTGGGATAGATTATCAAACTGGGGAATCCAGAAGGGTTGCCCGCAGTTTGATATGTTATTCAGTTTATTCCTGACAGCCATGAAAGTATTTAACAAATTGGCATATTTATCAAAGTACTTATTGCTCTGATCAAGGTGCCAAGATACCAGTATTTGCTCATTTGGTTCTGTGCTATGGAGAGCTCAGTGGCATCATGAAAAAAAATTAATTAGATAATAAATAAATGAAATAAACTATTTGAAACAGCTTTTTAACACACTGTAAAGTTAAAGGTATCTGTCCCTGCTATGGACATAGTATGGACATAGTAATTGCAGGTAAAGTACCACGTTAGCCAGTAAAATGTTACAGTGCAACTATTTTGATATAAAAAATAACAAACTGGTATAACGGTGATAACTTTATTTGGTAACTAAGATATCTTACTTTTATACCACTTTGTTACTTTGTATTTCAAAAGGGTTTCCCTGTAACATGCTATGGACATATAATTCAGCCACTTGGTTTTATTATTGTGTTTTAGTTTGTTTTCCCCACAATTTTTATATATATTTTAATCAAAGCCACATACAGGCTATCATGTTCAGTAGAGTCCAACCCCCATATGTAATAAAAGGCACTAAGTTTGCCCAAGAGCAGTAACTCATAGCAACCAATAAGATGTTTGCTTTTAAACAGGTGGACAGTAAAGGTTGATTGGTGGCTATGAGTTACTGCTCCTAGGCAAACTTAGTGCCTTTTATTACATAACCCCCTTAAAGTATTAAATTAAAATACTTTTCATATGTATCATAGAAAGTAGGCTCTAAGAGACTCCTGGATAATATTGAAATAACTTTGATCAACTTCATCTATCTTTTGTTATTATCAACTTGCTGTTTGAATCAGGCTGCTGACAGGTTTAAAGCAACTTAAAGCAAACAAATCATCTGAAAAGGATATGTATTTCTTAACTGCTTTTTTATATTAAGGTTTATATTTAACTACTGTGGTTTAATTTTTTTTTTAAAAGGTTTTTTTTTTTTTTTCTGTCTTGGGTGCTAAACAGCAAAGTTTGGTGTGCTAGTGTGCTTACAGCAAGTTTGTCACAACCTGCTTTACTTTGCAGTTTTCCCTCCGTTTGAGGGGGTGGGGTTTGATTAGTTGCACCTGAACAGACTGTATAAATAGAACCCCTGGGACTCCAGTGGAGCTTGCTCTAGTGTTAGCTTCTCTTAAGTGTTTCCTCTTTTATTGGGGGTTCTGTAAGTGGAGTTACAAACCCCGGAGTTGAAAACTAAAGGAGGTTCAAACTAGGTCAAAAGTTTTGTTCTAAACCCTCATTTTTATTTTATATATTTATTTATATTTTTTCCTGTTTTGATCTGTAACTGGGATAATGAGTGCTAGCAAGATTGAAGGTCTGACTCAGTGCACAGTCTGCCATATGTATGCAGATTTGGAACAAGAGATCCAAAATGCTTACCTCTGTGGTGGTTGTGAGCAAATTGCCACTTTGGAGGCTCAAGTTAGAGCACTAGAGCAACAAATTGCAACACTGCGGTCGATTGACAATCTTGAAAGGAGTCTTTTGCTCACTGAGCAGGACCTAGCGGGGTCAGATAGTTTGGGGGGAACAGAACAGCAGCAGGATGTTGAGGCAGCTAGCTGGGTGACAGTTAGAAAATCTAAGGTGGGCAAAAGGAAAATGGAGGCTGATCCGGAGATTATACATCGCAACAAATTTGCCAGATTGTGTGAAGATGATGGGAGTATGAACTCTGGATTGGCAATTCTAGATGGGGCTGATCTCTCTAACAGCCGGGAGACCAGTTTCTCTAGTAGTGGTGGGGGGGGGAGTAGAGTCAGGCCTAAGCAGATTGTGGTTGTAGGGGACTCAATTATTAGGAAAGTGGATAGGGTAATTTGTCGTCCGGATAGCTACAACCGAACAGTTTGCTGTCTACCTGGTGCCAGGGTTCGGCATGTGGTTGATCGGATAGACAAATTATTGGGTGGGGCTGGGCACGACCCAGCTGTCTTAGTACATATCGGTACTAATGACAAAATAAATGGTAGATGGAAGACCTTAAAGAATGATTTCAGGGATCTAGGCTCTAAGATCAAGGAAAGGTCTTCCAATGTAATCTTTTCTGAAATTTTGCCTGTGCCACGTGCAAGTTTAGGAAAACAGCGGGAGCTTAGGGAGCTTAATGCGTGGCTAAAGTCTTGGTGCAGGAAGGAAGGGTTTGGGTTCATAGAGCACTGGGCTGACTTTTCGTTGGGGTACAACTTATACAGCCGTGACGGTTTGCACCTCAATGGAAGGGGGTCCGCGGTGCTAGGGGAAAGAATGGCTAAGAGGTTGGAGGAGTGTTTAAACTAGGCAAGGGGGGGGTGGGTGAGAGAAAGGATTATGGGGAAGCTAGTGTAGACGGGGCAGTGGGGTTAGTAAGGGGTCATGGGGGAGGAGTGAGGGGGGCATACAGTTTACCAGCTAAGGAGGTCCCTCTGTTACAAGGAAAACAGAATAATACTAACTTAACGTATAATTCTTTACCAAGTAATGCACATTTCAAAAGTAAAAGTAATAACCTCCGCTGTATGCTGGCAAATGCACGGAGTTTGTCAGGTAAAATGGGAGACCTAGAATTAATTGCATGCTCTAAAAATTATGATATAATTGGTATCACTGAGACCTGGTGGGATGAAACATGTGACTGGATTGTGAATTTAAATGGTTACACCCTTTTTAGGAGGGATAGAGGGATTAAAAAGGGTGGAGGAGTGTGTTTGTATGTAAAGCCTGAATTAAAGCCATGCGCTAAAGAAATAAAAATAGCTGGCACTGGTGAGGGTGTAGAATCACTCTGGGTAGAGATTTCGACTGGGCAAAAGGTATCAAAAAGAATTATCATTGGTGTATGCTATAAACCACCTCGTATAAGTGTCGAGTATGAAGCCGAGCTACTCTTGCAGATACAAGCCGCTTCACAGCTGGGTCAAGTTGTTGCTATGGGTGACTTCAATTATCCAGACATTGACTGGGGTAATGGGGTTGCTAAGACAGAAAAAGCTAGTAGGTTTGTAAATATGCTGAATGACAACTTTTTATTCCAGCTCGTTCAAGAACCTACTAGGAATAACTCTCTTTTGGACCTTGTAATAACTAACAATACTGAACTCATCTCTAACATTTGTGTGGGTGAGCATTTAGGGAATAGTGATCATAACATGGTCTCCTTTGAGATTCTGTTGCAGAAGCAATTCTATAAGGGAGTAACTAAAACACTAAATTTCAGACGTGCAAACTTTGACAGTATAAGGGCATCTCTGCAACATATTAAGTGGGAAATGCTTTTCACAGGGTTAAACACAGAACAAAAATGGGAAGTCTTTAAAATGCTGCTTAATAAATATACTTGTCAGTATATTCCACTTGTAAGCAAGGAACGTCGTTGCAAAGCAAAACCTTTTTGGTTCAATAGAACCGTTGGTGTTGAGGTGGGTAAGAAAAGACGTGCTTTTAAGGCTTTCAAGTTAGCTGATACAGCCGAAACATTTATAAGGTACAAGGAGGCCAATAAATCATGCAAAGAAGCTATAAGGCAAGCTAAAATTGCTATAGAAAAGGATATTGCAGCAAGCAGTAAAAAAAATCCAAAATTATTTTTTAAATATGTCAATAGTAAAAAAATGAAGCAGGAAGGGGTGGGACCCTTACTATCAGAGGGGGGTCAGCTGGTTGATGAAAACAAAATAAAAGCGCAGATTCTGAACTCGTATTTTTCATCTGTGTACACAAATGAAGAACCAGTAAGTGAAGGTTTCCTTCTTAACACTCCCAATTCTAGTAATACAACTAATGATGCATGGTTCACACATGAAGAAATTCAAAAGAGACTTGAACATGTTAAGATTAACAAAGGTCCAGGGCCAGATGGTATTCATCCCAGGGTAATTAGCGAGCTTAGCTCTGTGATTGCCAAACCTCTTTACTTAATTTTTCAGGATTCATTGAGATCTGGCATTGTGCCGAGAGACTGGCGAATTGCTAATGTGGTGCCTCTATTCAAAAAAGGATCCCGTTCTCAGCCTCAAAACTATAGGCCAGTTAGTCTGACGTCAGTATTAGGAAAGCTTTTCGAAGGGTTAATAAAGGATAAGATACTGGACTTCATAGCAAATCATAATACTATGAGTTTGTGCCAGCATGGTTTTATGCATAACGGATCTTGCCAGACTAACTTAATTTCTTTTTACGAGAATGTAAGTAGAGACCTCGATTCTGGGATGGCAGTGGATGTGATTTACTTAGACTTTGCTAAAGCATTTGATACAGTGCCACACAAAAGGTTACTGTTTAAATTAAGGAATGTTGGCCTGGAACATAGTATTTGTACCTGGATAGAGAACTGGCTAAAAGATAGACTACAAAGAGTGGTGGTAAATGGAACATTTTCTAATTGGACCAGTGTTGTTAGTGGAGTACCGCAGGGCTCTGTACTAGGTCCCTTGCTTTTCAACTTGTTTATTAATGACCTGGAGGTGGGCATTGAAAGTACTGTTTCTATTTTTGCAGATGATACTAAATTGTGCAGAACTATAGGTTCCATGCAGGATGCTGCCACTTTGCAAAGTGATCTGTCTAAACTGGAAAACTGGGCAGCAAACTGGAAAATGAGGTTCAACATTGATAAATGCAAGGTTATGCACTTTGGCAAAAATAATATAAATGCAAGTTATACACTAAATGGCAGTGTGTTGGGAGTTTCCTTAAATGAAAAGGATCTAGGGGTCTTTGTAGATAACACGTTGTCTAATTCTGGGCAGTGTCATTCTGTGACTACTAAAGCAAATAAAGTTCTGTCTTGCATAAAAAAGGGCATTAACTCAAGGGATGAAAACATAATTATGCCTCTTTATAGGTCCTTGGTGAGGCCTCATCTGGAGTATGCAGTTCAGTTTTGGACTCCAGTCCTTAAGAGGGATATAAATGAGCTGGAGAGAGTGCAGAGACGTGCAACTAAATTGGTTAGAGGGACGGAAGACTTAAATTATGAGGGTAGACTGTCAAGGTTGGGGTTGTTTTCTCTGGAAAAAAGGCGCTTGCGAGGGGACATGATTACACTTTACAAGTACATTAGAGGACATTATAGACAAATGGCAGGGGACCTTTTTACCCATAAAGTGGATCACCGTACCAGAGGCCACCCCTTTAGACTAGAAGAAAAGAACTTTCATTTGAAGCAACGTAGAGGGTTCTTCACAGTCAGGACAGTGAGGTTGTGGAATGCACTGCCGGGTGATGTTACATAGTTAAATTGGGTTGAAAAAAGACAAAGTCCATCAAGTTCAACCCCTCCAAATGAAAACCCAGCATCCATACATACACCCCTCTACTTTTAATTAAATTCTATATACCCATACTAACTATAGAGCTTAGTATCACAATAGCCTTTGATATTATGTCTGTCCAAAAAATCATCCAAGCCATTCTTAAAGGCATTAACTGAATCAGCCATCACAACATCACCCGGCAGTGCATTCCACAACCTCACTGTCCTGACTGTGAAGAACCCCCTACGTTGCTTCAAATGAAAGTTCTTTTCTTCTAGTCTAAACGGGTGGCCTCTGGTACGGTGATCCACTTTATGGGTATATGTTGTGATGGCTGATTCAGTTAATGCCTTTAAGAATGGCTTGGATGATTTTTTGGACAGACATAATATCCAAGGCTATTGTGATACTAAACTCTATAGTTAGTATAGGTATGGGTATATAGAATTTTAATTAAAAGTAGGGAGGGGTGTGTGTATGGATGATGGGTTTTCATTTGGAGGGGTTGAACTTGATGGACTTTGTCTTTTTTCAACCCAATTTAACTATATGTAACTATGTAACTCTAACTGCTGAACCTAGTAATGTAAAGGAGACATCTGTAGGATTAGCAGATGTTAAATGCACCCTACAGAGGAAGAGAGCAGTAAATTACACCAAGTGAAGAATATCCTACTAGGACTACACAAATCCTACTTGGACCTACAAGGTCTGGAATCCCGTGAGTATGGCCAAAGAATTGTTGCCTGTCTAATATGACTGCAGCCTACAGCATTCTGCAAAGCTTAGAACATTTCACACCTTTTAAATAATCAGAAAACAAGACTCTGAATTACATATAAGCTGAATATGAATTATATAAAAGCATCTTTTTTTATATTTAACTTTTTATTACATTTTCAGATGCATAATAAATCAAGTGGGAAATGCTTTTCACAGGGTTAAACACAGAACAAAAATGGGAAGTCTTTAAAATGCTGCTTAATAAATATACTTGTCAGTATATTCCACTTGTAAGCAAGGAACGTCGTTGCAAAGCAAAACCTTTTTGGTTCAATAGAACCGTTGGTGTTGAGGTGGGTAAGAAAAGACGTGCTTTTAAAGCTTTCAAGTTAGCTGGTACAGCCGAAACATTTATAAGGTACAAGGAGGCCAATAAATCATGCAAAGAAGCTATAAGGCAAGCTAAAATTGCTATAGAAAAGGATATTGCAGCAAGCAGTAAAAAAAATCCAAAATTATTTTTTAAATATGTCAATAGTAAAAAAATGAAGCAGGAAGGGGTGGGACCCTTACTATCAGAGGGGGGTCAGCTGGTTGATGAAAACAAAATAAAAGCGCAGATTCTGAACTCGTATTTTTCATCTGTGTACACAAATGAAGAACCAGTAAGTGAAGGTTTCCTTCTTAACACTCCCAATTATAGTAATACAACTAATGATGCATGGTTCACACATGAAGAAATTCAAAAGAGACTTGAACATGTTAAGATTAACAAAGGTCCAGGGCCAGATGGTATTCATCCCAGGGTAATTAGCGAGCTTAGCTCTGTGATTGCCAAACCTCTTTACTTAATTTTTCAGGATTCATTGAGATCTGGCATTGTGCCGAGAGACTGGCGAATTGCTAATGTGGTGCCTCTATTCAAAAAAGGATCCCGTTCTTAGCCTCAAAACTATAGGCCAGTTAGTCTGACGTCAGTATTAGGAAAGCTTTTCGAAGGGTTAATAAAGGATAAGATAGTGGACTTCATAGCAAATCATAATACTATGAGTTTGTGCCAGCATGGTTTTATGCGTAATAGATCTTGCCAGACTAACTTAATTTCTTTTTACGAGAATGTAAGTAGAGACCTCGATTCTGGGATGGCAGTGGATGTGATTTACTTAGACTTTGCTAAAGCATTTGATACAGTGCCACACAAAAGGTTACTGGTTAAATTAAGGAATGTTGGCCTGGAACATAGTATTTGTACCTGGATAGAGAACTGGCTAAAAGATAGACTACAAAGAGTGGTGGTAAATGGAACATTTTCTAATTGGACCAGTGTTGTTAGTGGAGTACTGCAGGGCTCTGTACTAGGTCCCTTGCTTTTCAACTTGTTTATTAATGACCTGGAGGTGGGCATTGAAAGTACTGTTTCTATTTTTGCAGATGATACTAAATTGTGCAGAACTATAGGTTCCATGCAGGATGCTGCCACTTTGCAAAGTGATCTGTCTAAACTGGAAAACTGGGCAGCAAACTGGAAAATGAGGTTCAACGTTGATAAATGCAAGGTTATGCACTTTGGCAAAAATAATATAAATGCAAGTTATACACTAAATGGCAGTGTGTTGGGAGTTTCCTTAAATGAAAAGGATCTAGGGGTCTTTGTAGATAACACGTTGTCTAATTCTGGGCAGTGTCATTCTGTGGCTACTAAAGCAAATAAAGTTCTGTCTTGCATAAAAAAGGGCATTAACTCAAGGGATGAAAACATAATTATGCCTCTTTATAGGTCCTTGGTGAGGCCTCATCTGGAGTATGCAGTTCAGTTTTGGACTCCAGTCCTTAAGAGGGATATAAATGAGCTGGAGAGAGTGCAGAGACGTGCAACTAAATTGGTTAGCGGGACGGAAGACTTAAATTATGAGGGTAGACTGTCAAGGTTGGGGTTGTTTTCTCTGGAAAAAAGGCGCTTGCGAGGGGACATGATTACACTTTACAAGTACATTAGAGGACATTATAGACAAATGGCAGGGGACCTTTTTACCCATAAAGTGGATCACCGTACCAGAGGCCACCCCTTTAGACTAGAAGAAAAGAACTTTCATTTGAAGCAACGTAGAGGGTTCTTCACAGTCAGGACAGTGAGGTTGTGGAATGCACTGCCGGGTGATGTTGTGATGGCTGATTCAGTTAATGCCTTTAAGAATGGCTTGGATGATTTTTTGGACAGACATAATATCCAAGGCTATTGTGATACTAAACTCTATAGTTAGTATAGGTATGGGTATAAAGAATTTTAATTAAAAGTAGGGAGGGGTGTGTGTATGGATGATGGGTTTTCATTTGGAGGGGTTGAACTTGATGGACTTTGTCTTTTTTCAACCCAATTTAACTATGTAACTATGTAACAGTTGAAGGAAGACATAGAGTGAAGAAAGAGCAGGTGAGTAGGGGGAGAGTCATAGAGGGGGGGGTAATATTTAATTTTTCTCAGTTCAGTTTTGGTGAAGCTACTGCTCTAGAGTTCTCTATGTTGTATCCACTATACTTGATCTTTACTGATGTGATATATATAAGCATTTTAAACCAAAAGCCAAATGAGCCACCATAGGCACCAGAAAACTGGAGATCAACACCTAAAAGTGGACAAGTATTCTGTGAAATAAAGATCAGTGTTTTACAGTACATTAGCCCCTGGTGATATAGTCTGGAAAGCTCAGGATTGGAATAAGAATCACCACACCGCTAGCAGATTACAGGATTACATTTAGCAGAGGCTGCTCAGGTTCTTCCACTACAAACCCTCTATGTTGCACTTTAAAAAAAAGTAAAACATCAAATACAATCTGGCTACAATAGCCATTAGGGATGTAGCGAACGTCGGAAAAAAAGTTCGCGAACATATTCGCGAACTTGCGCAAAAATGCGAGCGGTTCGCGAACGGTTTGCGAACCCCATAGACTTCAATGGGAAGGCGAACTTTAACATCTAAAAAAGACATTTCTGGCCAGAAAAATGATTTTAAAGTTGTTTAAAGGGTGCAACGACCTGGACAGTGGCATGCCAGAGGGGGATCAAGGGCAAAAATGTATCTGAAAAATCTGCCTGTGTGTGCTTGGAAGAGATAGTGTAGGGGGAGAGCTGTTAGTGATTTCAGGGACAGATGATAGTAAGTTTGCTGGCTAGTAATCTGCTTGATACTGCTCTGTATTGGAGGGACAGAAGTCTGCAGGGATTTGAGGGACATTTTAGCTTAGGTAGCTTTGCTGGCTAGTAATCTACTGTTCTCTTTAAACAACTGCCATACGTTGACCTTGTAGGCATTGTTTGCCCAGTTTTTTTGGACGCAGCCACTGAAGCACAGTTGCCAGAAAAAATATGCCATATAAATGCTGAAAATCGTAATTTTTCGCCATACGTTGACCTTGTAGACATTGTTTGCCCAGTTTTTTTTGGACGCAGCCACTGAAGCACAGTTGCCAGAAAAAATATGCCATATAAATGCTGAAAATAGTAATTTTTCGCCATACGTTGACCTTGTAGACATTGTTTGCCCAGTTTTTTTGGACGCAGCCACTGAAGCACAGTTGCCAGAAAAAATATGCCATATAAATGCTGAAAATAGTCATTTTTTGCCATACGTTGACCTTGTAGGCATTGTTTGCCCAGTTTTTTTGGTCGCAGCCACTGAAGCACAGTTGCCAGAAAAAATATGCCATATAAATGCTGAAAATAGTCATTTTTTGCCATATACGTTGAGTCAACGTATGGCAAAAAATGACTATTTTCAGCATTTATATGGCATATTTTTTCTGGCCTCTGTGCTTCAGTGGCTGCGGCCAAAAAAACTGGGCAAACAATGCCTACAAGGTCAACGACGTTGACCTTGTAGGCATTGTTTGCCCAGTTTTTTTGGCCGCAGCCACTGAAGCACAGAGGCCAGAAAAAATATGCCATATAAATGCTGAAAATAGTCATTTTTTTGGTCGCAGCCACTGAAGCACAGTTGCCAGAAAAATTATGCCATATAAATGCTGAAAATATAAATTTTTTTTGTTGCAGCCACTGAAGCACAGAGGCCAGAAAAATTATGCCATATAAATGCAGAAAATATGCATTTTTTTGGTCGCAGCCACTGAAGCACAGTTGACAGAAAAATTATGCCATATAAATGCTGAAAATATAAATTTTTTTGGTTGCAGCCACTGAAGCACAGAGGCCAGAAAAATTATGCCATATAAATGCAGAAAATATGCATTTTTTTGGTCGCAGCCACTGAAGCACAGTTGACAGAAAAATTATGCCATATAAATGCTGAAAATATAAATTTTTTTGGTTGCAGCCACTGAAGCACAGAGGCCAGAAAAATTATGCCATATAAATGCAGAAAATATGCATTTTTTTGGTCGCAGCCACTGAAGCACAGTTGACAGAAAAATTATGCCATATAAATGCTGAAAATATAAATTTTTTTGGTTGCAGCCACTGAAGCACAGAGGCCAGAAAAATTATGCCATATAAATGCAGAAAATATGCATTTTTTTGGACGCAGCCACTGAAGCACAGTTGCCAGAAAAAATATGCCATATAAATGCTGAAAATAGTCATTTTTCGCCATACGTTGACCTTGTAGACATTGTTTGCCCAGTTTTTTTGGTTGCAGCCACTGAAGCACAGAGGCCAGAAAAAATTAAACCAGTAGGGTTTGCACCCTAGTTTGTAACGGTGGCGGAGGGAGGAGGACGCTAAAGGACAGCTGTGTGTGGAGTCATGAGGCTTGAAGAGAAGGACAGCTGCATAGAAGTCAGAACAAGTCTTCCGGCGTGCAGTAACCCTCCGAGATCCACCCCTCATTCATTTTAATAAAGGTCAGGTAATCAACACTTTTGTGACCTAGGCGAGTTCTCTTCTCAGTTACAATCCCTCCTGCTGCACTGAAGGTCCTTTCTGAGAGCACACTTGAGGCTGGGCAAGACAAGAGGTTCATGGCAAATTGTGACAGCTCTGGCCACAGATCAAGCCTGCGCACCCAGTAGTCCAGGGGTTCATCGCTCCTCAGAGTGTCGATATCTGCAGTTAATGCCAGGTAGTCCGCTACCTGCCGGTCGAGGCGTTCTTTGAGGGTGGATCCAGAAGGGTTGTGGCGCTGCCTTGGACAGAAAAACATTTGCATGTCTGACGTTACAGACCGGCCAAAGGGCTTTGTCCTTGCAGGTGTGCTCGTGGCAGGATTACTGGCACCTCTGCCCCTGGAATGTTGATGAGTTCCTGAAGTGACATCACCCTTAAAAGCATTGTACAACATGTTTTGCAGGCTGGTTTGTAAATGCCGCATCTTTTCGGACTTGTGGTATGTTGGTAACATTTCTGACACTTTATGCTTGTACCGAGGGTCTAGTAGCGTTGCCACCCAGTACAGGTCCTTCTCCTTAAGCCTCTTGATACGGGGGTCCTTCAACAGGCATGACAGCATGAAAGACCCCATTCTCACAAGGTTGGATGCAGAGCTATCCATCTCCGCTTCCTCATTATCAAGGACTGCATCATCCACGGTCTCCTCCCCCCAGCCACGTACAAGACCAGGGGTCCCCAAAAGGTCACCACTAGCCCCCTGGGAAGCCTGCTCCTGTTGGTCCTCCTCCTCCTCCTCCACAAAGCCACCTTCCTCCTCTGACTCCACTTCTGGCACCTCTCCCTGCGTTGCAGCAGGTGCCTGGGTTCGTTCTGGTGATTCCGACCATAAATCGTGCGCTTCCAGCTCCTCGTCACGCTGGTCTACAGCCTCATCTGTCACTCGTCGCACGGCACGCTCCAGGAAGAAAGCGAAGGGTATTAGGTCGCTGATGGTGCCTTCGGTGCGACTGACCATATTTGTCACCTCTTCAAAAGGTCGCATGAGCCTGCAGGCATCGCGCATAAGCACCCAGTAACGGGGGAAAAAAATCCCCAGCTCTGCAGATCCAGTCCTACCACCCAGTTCAAAAAGGTACTCGTTGACGGCCCTTTGTTGTTGCAGCAGACGTTCCAACATAAGGAGCGTTGAATTCCAGCGAGTCTGGCTGTCAGAAATCAAACGCCTGACTGGCATGTTGTAGCGCTGCTGAATGTCAGCAAGGCGTGCCATGGCTGTGTAGGAACGTCTGAAATGGGCCAACACCTTTCTGGACTGGGTGAGAACGTCCTGGAATCCTGGGTACTTGGAGACAAAACGTTGGACTATTAAATTTAACACATGTGCCATGCAGGGCACATGTGTTAAATTTCCCAGTCTCAACGCTGCCAACAGATTGCTTCCATTGTCACACACCACTTTTCCGATCTGCAGTTGGTGTGGGGTCAGCCACCGATCGGCCTGTGACTGCAGAGATGACAGGAGTACAGATCCGGTATGGTTTTTGCTTTCCAGGCACGTCATCCCCAAGACAGCGTGACAACGGCGTACCTGGCACGTCGAATAGCCTAGGGGGAGCTGGGGGTGCACAGGTGTGGAGGAGGAGAAGGAGGACCCAGCAGCAGAGTAAGAAGAAGAAGAGGAAGAAGACGAGGTAGAGAGCGATGGAGGAGTAGAGGTGGTGGCAGAACCGCGTGCAATCCGTGGCGGTGACACCAACTCCACTGTTGTTGTTGTTGAGCTACCCATTCCCTGCTTCCCATTCCCAGCCATTACCAAGTTCACCCAGTGGGCAGTGTAGGTGACATACCTGCCCTGACCATGCTTGGAGGACCATGCGTCAGTAGTCATATGGACCTTTGGCCCAACACTAAGTGACAGAGATGCGGTAACTTGGCTCTGCACATGTTGGTACAGGTGTGGTATTCCCTTTTTAGAAAAAAAATTGCGGCTGGGTACCTTCCACTGCGGTGTCCCAATTGCTACAAATTTGCGGAAGGCCTCAGAGTCCACCAGCTGGTATGGTAAAAGCTGGCGGGCTAAGAGTGCAGACAAGCCAGCTGTCAGACGCCGGGCAAGGGGGTGACAGTCAGACATTGGCTTCTTACGCTCAAACATGGCCTTCACAGAAACTTGGCTGGTGGCAGATGACTGGGAATGGGAACAGGTGGTCAAGGTGGAAGGCGGAGTGGAGGGTGGTTCAGATGGGTCAAGGAGAGCAGAGGTAGAGCAGTAAGATGCTGGACCAGAAGGAGTGTGGCTTTTAGTTTGCCTGTTGCCTTTGAGGTGTTGCTCCCAAAGTGCTTTGTGCTTGCCGCTCATGTGCCTTCGCATAGAAGTTGTACCTATGTGGCTGTTGGGCTTACCAAGGCTCAGTTTCTGACTGCACTCATTGCAAATTACAATGCTTTTGTCAGAGGCACACACATTAAAAAAATCCCACACTGCTGACTTTTTGGAAGTGTGCGATCTGGCGGTAACAGTAGAAGTTGGCGGCATTGGCGGCAATGGCGGGTGCGTTGGCCGGCTGAACACAGGTGCCGATACATGTTGTTGCCCTACTGATCCCTGCGGGCTGTCCTCCCTGCTTCTTCTAAGTCTTATTCTCCTACTGCCTCTCTGACTCTCCGTCTCTCCATCTGAACTACCCTCCTCTTGCTCTCTTCTACTAGGCACCCACAAAACATCAATCTCCTCATCATCATTCTCCTCAGATGCATCAATTTCTTCTGACACATCACAGAAGGAAGCAGCAGCGGGGACCTCCTCCTCATCACTCATCATTATGTCCATCTCTGTCGTGTTCTCTGCCAGAATTAAATCTGGTGTAACGTCCTCATCTCCTTCATCTTCTTCTGCCAATAATGGTTGCGCATTACTCAGTTCAAGAAACTCATGGGAAAATAACTCCTCTGACTCCAGTGAAGAAGGGGCACCGGTGGTGGAGGAAGTGTTACGTGGGGTGGCCATAGCAGTGGAGGATGAGGAGGATGTTGTGGTAAAGTTAGAAACGGTAGAGGATGGGGTGTGCTGTGTAAGCCAGTCAACTACCTCTTCAGCATTTTGGGAGTTCAGGGTCATTGGCTTTTTAAAACTGGGCAATTTGCTAGGGCCACAGGATTGCATAGCAGCACGGCCCCTAGCACGGCCTCTGCGTGGCGGCCTGCCTTTGCCTGGCATTATTTTTAAAAAAACAACAACAACAAAAACTCAGTTGGTTTTTCTGGAAACGATAATACACACAGCTAGATGGCAGTTTGAAGAAAACAGTGTGCAAATAATGCCTACAAGGTCAACGTATACACAGCGGTGGATACGGATTACGTAAAATATAAGAATGCTGCTTGAAAAAAAGTAACTCAAGTGGTTTTTCTAGAGACGATAATATTATCAATATTTAGACAAAATGTGAACAAGCTCACACAGCTAGATGGCGGTTTGAAGAAAACAGTGTGCAAATAATGCCTACAAGGTCAACGTATACACAGCGGTGGATACGGATTACGTAAAATATAAGAATGCTGCTTGAAAAAAAGTAACTCAAGTGGTTTTTCTAGAGACGATAATATTATCAATATTTAGACAAAATGTGAACAAGCTCACACAGCTAGATGGCGGTTTGAAGAAAACACTGTGCAAATAATGCCCACAAGATCAACGTATACACTACTACAGCGGTGGATACGGATTACGTAAAATATATTATGGCTGCTTGAAAAAAGTCACTCCGGTGTTTTTTCTGGAGACGGTAATATTATGGATATTTAGACAGAATGTGAACAAGGTCACACAGCTAGATGGCAGTTGGTTGAATAACACACTGGGCAAAAAATGCCTACAGGGCAAATAATGCCTAAAAGGTCAACTTATACACTACTACAGCGATGGATACGGATTACGTAAAATTTATTATGGCTGCTTGAAAAAAGTCACTCCGGTGTTTTTTCTGGAGACGGTAATATTATGGATATTTAGACAGAATGTGAACAAGGTCACACAGCTAGATGGCAGTTGGTTGAATAACACACTGGGCAAAAAATGCCTACAGGGCAAATAATGCCTAAAAGGTCAACTTATACACTACTACAGCGATGGATACGGATTACGTAAAATTTATTATGGCTGCTTGAAAAAAGTCACTCCGGTGTTTTTTCTGGAGACGGTAATATTATGGATATTTAGACAGAATGTGAACAAGGTCACACAGCTAGATGGCAGTTGGTTGAATAACACACTGGGCAAAAAATGCCTACAGGGCAAATAATGCCTAAAAGGTCAACTTATACACTACTACAGCGATGGATACGGATTACGTATAATTTATTATGGCTGCTTGAAAAAAGTCACTCCGGTGTTTTTTCTGGAGACGGTAATATTATGGATATTTAGACAGAATGTGAACAAGGTCACACAGCTAGATGGCAGTTGGTTGAATAACACACTGGGCAAAAAATGCCTACAGGGCAAATAATGCCTAAAAGGTCAACTTATACACTACTACAGCGATGGATACGGATTACGTAAAATTTATTATGGCTGTGTAGGGGCCCCTATGGGTATGGGTTAATCTGCCCTGCAGCTTTAAGGCCCCCACCTTTTTTCTTGGAGTGATCTGCCAGGAGAGAATGACACTCCCCTGCTACACTGCTATATAGTGAGTGTAGGGAGTGGCCACTTCCTCTTTGGCCTGTGGATGGTGATCCAGCTGGGTGTGCTCAGGAGAGCCTGAGCACAGCTAGGCCCAGAAAGGCCCATGTGTTTTGGAGAAGAAGTCGGGGACCAGGTAAACCCCGTGAATGAGGAATAGTTACACTAGGGCAGACTTGTCATAGTCTCTCTAGGAGAGAAAGGCAGAGAGGTGAGAGAGAAAGAGCAGCTGAAGCTCCAACGAGGATTTGCAGTAAGGGAGTAGCTTCCCAGAGGCTTTATGTGTTGCCTCCAGTCAGGAACCTCAGTGAAGAGGGACTGTAGGGTAGAAGCTGCTTGCCTGACAACTTCCAGGAGGGAATGTGTGTAATACTGCAAATGCCTAATGGAGATCTTTCCTCTGTGAGAAATGCCTAATGCCTGCAGCTCTGTGTGAGAAATGTGCTATTGCCTCAGCTCCTGCGTGAGTACGAAACCTGTGGTCACTTGCCTCGTGCATAGTTAAATAAACCGTTTCTGTTTTACTGCAAGAACCTCCTGGCGCCCAATTTGTTTGTTGTATGCACAGTAGCCTGGGGGATGTAGTTGCACTACACCATAGAGGGAACACTTCCACATGGCGAAGGCCCTGACCCTGTTGTGTGAAGTCGCATGTAACCCATGTTTCTACTGCTAGCTGGACAGTTTAACTATTTGTGTGCTATGCGGCCCAAATAGGTGTTACATTTGGCGTGGCCCAACGTGGGGCTCGATTCCCTAAAACCAGGCTGTGCATTGTTTTGTTCGAATCGTACGAATGGATGTACGAATTTGTCGGAGTGTACGAATGAATCGTACAAATTTTCTTCAGAGTGTTTGGCCGTGGGTTCGGGCTTGGAGGTTCGCCCCGAATTTCATGAAGGCCTGCGGATGTCAGTTGGAATGGATGGGAGGAAGATGGATGTCTCTGCTGGGACCACTCCCTGTTCATTTGTGCCCCTGATGTGAGAGAAGGACCTGGAGGATGGATTCTTCTGTGATTGCTACAGCTCTTCTATGGACTCCTGCAGAATGAGATGCCTAGAGTGCTGCTTGCTTGTTTTTTTGTGGCTGGAAGGACTGTGGACTAAGTGGGTTCTAACAAAAGACTATTGATCTCCACCACAACTCTTCTGCCTTCACCTACTCACTGAGTAGTGTTTCTGCACCCAAGGACTGGCCTGTGTGGACCCTTGGGAGGGGGAGAAGTATGTTTTGCTGATGTGTAATAAAGTTGACCAACTGCAACTGTTTATTATGCAATTGAAAATGTTTGATACAGTATTGTGCATGCTGTGTTTCCTTTACAGTGACCATTGTTACCAGGTATGCCTTAGGAGAGGATACCAGAAGTGGATGTGATGGTACTGTAAGTTGATATATGTTGGGGATGTTTAAACCATTGTCGGGACGAAATGGGTTTTTCCCCCGGGTGTATGTAGGGGCCCCTATGGGTATGGGTTAATCTGCCCTGCAGCTTTAAGGCCCCCACCTTTTTTCTTGGAGTGATCTGCCAGGAGAGAATGACACTCCCCTGCTACACTGCTATATAGTGAGTGTAGGGAGTGGCCACTTCCTCTTTGGCCTGTGGATGGTGATCCAGCTGGGTGTGCTCAGGAGAGCCTGAGCACAGCTAGGCCCAGAAAGGCCCATGTGTTTTGGAGAAGAAGTCGGGGACCAGGTAAACCCCGTGAATGAGGAATAGTTACACTAGGGCAGACTTGTCATAGTCTCTCTAGGAGAGAAAGGCAGAGAGGTGAGAGAGAAAGAGCAGCTGAAGCTCCAACGAGGATTTGCAGTAAGGGAGTAGCTTCCCAGAGGCTTTATGTGTTGCCTCCAGTCAGGAACCTCAGTGAAGAGGGACTGTAGGGTAGAAGCTGCTTGCCTGACAACTTCCAGGAGGGAATGTGTGTAATACTGCAAATGCCTAATGGAGATCTTTCCTCTGTGAGAAATGCCTAATGCCTGCAGCTCTGTGTGAGAAATGTGCTATTGCCTCAGCTCCTGCGTGAGTACGAAACCTGTGGTCACTTGCCTCGTGCATAGTTAAATAAACCGTTTCTGTTTTACTGCAAGAACCTCCTGGCGCCCAATTTGTTTGTTGTATGCACAGTAGCCTGGGGGATGTAGTTGCACTACACCATAGAGGGAACACTTCCACATGGCGAAGGCCCTGACCCTGTTGTGTGAAGTCGCATGTAACCCATGTTTCTACTGCTAGCTGGACAGTTTAACTATTTGTGTGCTATGCGGCCCAAATAGGTGTTACAGCTGCTTGAAAAAAGTCACTCCGGTGTTTTTTCTGGAGACGGTAATATTATGGATATTTAGACAGAATGTGAACAAGGTCACACAGCTAGATGGCAGTTGGTTGAATAACACACTGGGCAAAAAATGCCTACAGGGCAAATAATGCCTAAAAGGTCAACTTATACACTACTACAGCGATGGATACGGATTACGTAAAATATATTATGGCTGCTTGAAAAAAGTCACTCCGGTGTTTTTTCTGGAGACGGTAATATTATGGATATTTAGACAGAATGTGAACAAGGTCACACAGCTAGATGGCAGTTGGTTGAATAACACACTGGGCAAAAAATGCCTACAGGGCAAATAATGCCTAAAAGGTCAACTTATACACTACTACAGCGGTAGTAAAATAAAAAAAAGTAAAATAAAAAAAAAATGAATATTAAAAAAAAAAAATTACAGTTGGTGCTGCTGAACTACTAGGAGCAGCAGATTAGCACACCAGTCCCACTCCCCAACACTGCTAGACTAATAGCACTGGGCTCTTATAGTATTAGTAGTAGTAGTAGTAGTAGTAAAACAACAAAAAAATAAATAAAAGCAGTCCTTACAAGGACTACTGTTATTGCAGCAGTCAGCAGATGAGATCAGAAGCAGGACAGCTGCCCACTGCAGCTACATACAGAGCACTGCAGTAGAAGGTAGATTACTAGCCAGCAAAGCTACCTAAGCTTAAATGTCCCTCAAACCCCTGCAGACTTCTGTCCCTCCAATAACAGAGCAGTATCAACACGATTACTAGCCAGCAAACTTTCAACTGTCCCTGAAATCACTAACAGGCAGCAGCTCTCTCCCTACACTATCTCTTCAGCACACACAGGCAGAGTGAAAAAACGCTGCAGGGCTTCGGTTTTTATAGGGAAGGGGAGTGGTCCAGGGGAGAGCTTCCTGATTGGCTGCCATGTACCTGCTGGTCTGGGGTGAGAGGGCAAAAAAAAGCGCCAACAATGGCGAACCCAAAATGGCGAACGTCGCGCGACGTTCGCGAACTTCCGGCGAGCGCGAACACCCGATGTTCGCGCGAACAAGTTCGCCGGCGAACAGTTCGCGCCATCTCTAATAGCCATAACAAGGAACTGATGCAATTCTCTAAAAAAACATTGTAGAGTGTAATATCTAATGCTGTATACATTATACTACATATAATTACATTATATTCAGCTGAGGCTACTCAGGTAAGCATCACATTAAGCAGCTCTTAGAGCTTACTTGAAATAAGATTGTCACTGGTGTCTTCCGTGACCTTTATAAAAGCAGTCAGACTGGACTCTTGTGCTTTTACAGTATATGGCCAGGACACTCTATGGTTACTTTCCCTGGCACAGGAATGCCATTTGTTAAATGGCCATTATCCAGAAAGCTCATAATTACAGTATAGGAAATCTCCCATGGACTCTATTTTAATCAAATAATTCACATTTTTTAAAATGATTCCCTTTTTCTCTGTAATAAAAACAATACCTTGTACTTGATCCAAACTTCTGATATAATTAATCCTTATTAAAGTCAAAACAATCCTATTAGAGTTATTTAATGTTTACATTATTTTTTAGTAGTATGGAGATCCAAATTACAGATAGACCCCTTATAATCCCCCTTAGGTCCAACTAAAAATGTGGCAAATTATCAAAGCCATGATTTCTGTCACATTGGCATCAAAGGTGAGGCAATTAGCAGCAAATTTATCAAATAGGGGCAAGTTTTTTAGCCAAAAAATAAATATGTGCGTCATGTTTCACTGACAATGTATGATTGTGCATAAAAACAGTGTTGATGTGAAAATATGTTTTGCACTGCTTTTGGAAATGAGCCTTTCTGTCAGAATATTCTGAATGAAGTAATGTTGAAGTTAAGAGTTGAAAGAGGCAGACATAACAGATGTTTACCAGCTGAAGTTATCCTTTGCTTTCAACTTCTTTCTCTTCAATCTGTTCTTTGCTCTACTAGAGCGAGAGCCAGCTGCCCACCATCGTCTGTGCTGGTCTCCATTTTAGCATGCCAGTTACCCACGATGCACGGGAAGCTGATGTCAGCACATCAGCAGGCTCCCTAGAGTATGTCTGAAAGATGCCCATTATGTTGATGAATTGAAGACAGGTTTTTAAAAACAATGGGGACAGAATTAAACAAATGAGTAGCATGCATGATTAGCTTCATGGCTGATCTTATTCAAACAAAAGACAATGCATATATGGAAAAAGCTATGCTTTCCGACAATCCATTATTATTATGGCTTCAGTTCCACTTGCAACTGTATGCTGAAGATGTTTTAAAGATTAAGAAATAATCTCAAAGACACCATAATGCATATTTAATGAATATGAACAGGCCCATTTATCATGGAAAAGGAAAGTAATACATTCAGGGCTTTACTAAGCAATATCTTTTGAACAATGTGAGAGGGAAGAATGCTACACAAAAACATCTTGCTGTTTCCAAATCTATAACTGGTCAGTATATTGACAATTTAATTGCAAAGAAACTACAAATGCAAAAGTACCTGTGTAGCTGTCCTGCTCATGATACTATTTTACAGATAAATCAATGGGGATATCAGATATCTCATGCTATGGAGCAGGACAGGAAAAGCATTGAACTTTGTGTTGACTCTTGAGAGTACAGTGGACGGCAAGGAAGGAATATTTTTGACATGCACTAGAAGTGACATCACACATAAGCGCAGTTATCTGAATGATTATCCAAAGTCGTCATACTCTACCCCCAAATGCACAATTGCTTTACAGGGATGTCGCTGAATGCTATTACGCATGAATAGAATTTACTGAAAACCTTGAAAAATCGAGAATGAGGCTAAAATCAGGTAAAACCCTAAACAAAATGGGGGGGCTTGACCGCACTGAAACATGGATTTCTGAGGCTGATAAGGATGGCATTATAACCACGACGGGACAGGCAAGAACGTTTAAATTATTTTGATTTCCATAGTTCTAAATGTATCATCCTTAAAGGGCATGTAAAGGCAAAAAAATAAAATCCCATTTTTACTTTCTTTAATGTAAAAGAAACCTATCTCCAATATACTTTAATTAAAAAATGTGTACCATTTTTATAAGAAACCTGACTGTATGCAGTGAAATTCTCCCTTCATTTACTGATGTGGATAGGAATTGTCAGATGGTCCCTAACTGCTGATCAGGGAAACAATCATACCTATGAACAGGAAGGGGAGCCCCGCTTAACTTCCCAGCCATGCAGAACTCAAACAGCTTTGTTTATGATGATCCCTAAGCAGCCCAGACCACACTGAGCATGTGCACAGTCTTAGTCTTGCAAAGATGTTTAACAAAGTGACAAGATGATGACCCCTGTAGCCAACTTTGAAAGCATACATTATTTGTTTGATTAGGCTCGTGGTGCAGTAAGTTCATGTTTATATTTAGTTTACAAAATACAGCATTTCTAGCTTTATTCTATTTTAGACTTTACATGCCCTTTAAAGGGCAGTTTTTAAAGGTAATCCAGAATAGCACGGAATGATGTTAAATGCTGAGAAGCAGCTAGATCCTAAATTAAAGTTTATAAAGGTTTAAAAAAAAACTAAGAAATAAAAATGTATATCCATAGTCATGAAATTGCACTTTATGTAAGTAAAAAATCCCTTAACAAATTACTTTAAAAAAGGTATAAAATATAAAATTGGATATAAATATAATTTTATATATATATATATATATATATATATATATATATATATATATATATATATATATATATATATATATATATATATATATATATATATATATATATATATATATATATATAAAAAACAGATGCTTCACCGGCACTCACCCTCAGTAGATCAAATCCCGGGTGCTCCTCAAAGGAGAACAAATAGATGCAATTAGGAGCACTCACGGTTGTGGTGATGAAGAAATAACTTTTATTGGAGTGTTACAAACTACCCCACATCAACGCGTTTTGGTTCTCTCAGCGCCGTCGTCAGGATGCACCCAGTGGTCGTCACATGATGTATAAATACAGAAATCCACAAACCAGTGTAAAGTGTCAATTAGATATTCATATCAGTGAGCAGATTCATCATTTAAGTGTTAGCAACAATTGCAATACTCATTAGACGCATATAAATAAGTGATAAAATCGTATGTACAAAAGTGTAAAAATGTTAGCCATATTATTAAAATTGTAATGATAAAGTGCATAATGGTGAACCATCAGGGCATAATCAACATACGAGCATTTGTGCAAAAAGCTTTTTATACAAAAAAGATTTTTTAAATAAGCTGGGTTATCATGGATGCCATTAGGGTATAGCCCCAAACTGGAATAGAAATTTGTCCAAAAAGTTAGAAATTGGAGAATCAGCAATAACAATAAAGATTTATGTTGCAAACAATGCAGTATATAGAACACAGCCAAACTGCTAGTGTCCAATCACATTAAAATATGGGTCTATCCAAGTACATATATACATCAGGCCTATATTCCACTATACCGAGTATCAAAGATCAGGGATGATCTCATCCCTCAATTGGATCTACATAACACAAGATCTCAGTCAAATGGTTTTTTACATATATATTAATACTACCTGCAAAATGCCAAAAGTCTATATTCACAAAGGACCATACACGTCAATTCTTATAGTGATTATTTTAACTGACTTGCTCGAGTAGGGCAATTCCTAAGGTCATCCCCGAAACCCAGTTTATAGTTAAACATTTCAAGTGTAGTCAACATAGGTGTTAACACATTTTCAAAAAATGTAACACCACCATTTCCATTGCACCCGAATCTTGTAACTATCTACTGTCCCTGACCCATGAAAAGTCAGAGAATCAAAAAAGAGAAAAGAGAAAAAAGAAAATAGAAAGAAATTGTGCTGACAATCCTCACAAGGGTGTACAGCACTGGTTAGATCTGTATAAAGGATGGACAAATGTATCATCTAAATAAAGCAAGCCAATGAATACATCTCATTGAGGCCCCTCGGGGCTACTGTGTCCAAAGTCTGGATCCACTTGGCCTCTTTTTGCAGTAGTATTCTCCCCCTGTCACCTCCACGTTTAAGTGGAGGGACATGATCAATTAATACACATCTAATGGAGGGAAGTGAGTATCCAAGGCTTACACAGTGTCTGGCAAGTGGAGTATCCGCTCTCCCAGAGGTCAGGGCAGTACGTATAGTGGATCTATGATTGTTCATGTGGATCTGAAATGTTGTGGTACATTTCCCAACATAATATAAACCACACGGGCAAATAATGCAATACACCACAAATTCCGACAGGCAGTTTAGCCTGTGCCTGATTTCGTATCTCCTGCCACTATGTGGATGGGAAAAATGAGAACCCGTTAACAAAAACCCGCATGTAATACATCCACTACACCTAAAGCAACCCAGCTTGTTAAATTTCAGCCAGGACTGTGATGGACTAGTGTCTCGATCACTCTGCAAGTCTGTAACCATCAATATGTCACGCAAGGCCCGACCTTTGCACGGCGGCTATTTCACCTTAGTGAATGGTAAATTGTTATCCATTTGTAGTATGGGCCAATTCTTTCTATTGGCTGTACCTACATCTTTGCTTATGGGTGAAAAATTAGACACAAAAGTTAAGGTCTCATCTTTCTCCAGCTCTCCTGAGGTCAATTCAGGTGTACCTCTGTTGTCTTTTTGTATCGCTTTCTCCAATTCACTATCCAGGAATTCTCTTTGATATCCGCGCTGTAGAAATCTTTCACGCATCTCGTATGCCTGTTGCTTTGCCAACCCAATATCAGAATTGTTTCGAAAGACCCTTAAGAACTGTGTATATGGTATTGATCTCAAAATAGAGGGCGGATGGAAACTGTGTGCATGCAACACCGTGTTCCTATCAGTATCTTTACGATATAATGTGGTGCCCACCCCATTGGGTGTACGAAAAATTCGTATATCCAAAAAATCTACTGTGTCACGGTCAAAAGTTAATGTAAACTTGACCGGAGTGGTTAGGGCATTCAACTCGGCAACAAATGTTTGGAGTCCGACATGGCTCCCCCGCCAGATCAGAAGCACGTCATCGATGTACCTCTTGCACAGGAATAATCGATCAGCATACCTAGAAAGGATATGCTCCTTTTCGAAACAATCCATGAATAAATTAGCATATGCACTTTATCATTACAATTTTAATAATATGGCTAACATTTTTACACTTTTGTACATACGATTTTATCACTTATTTATATGCTTCTAATGAGTATTGCAATTGTTGCTAACACTTAAATGATGAATCTGCTCACTGATATGAATATCTAATTGACACTTTACACTGATTGGTGGATTTCTGTATTTATACATCATGTGACGACCACTGGGTGCATCCTGACGACGGTTCTGAGAGAACCGAAACGCGTTGATGTGGGGTAGTTTGTAACACTCCAATAAAAGATATTTCTTCATCACCACAACCGTGAGTGCTCCTAATTGCATCTATATATATATATATATATATATATATATATATATATATATATATATATATTGTGACAGCATGTTTGGAACACATCAGTCTGGCAAAAAATGCACAAGGAAGTATGCATTTAAGGTGCATTGAAAGGGCAACACTTGGGGAATCTGTTTGTTTCCCATTATATGAGAGGAAGACTGAGAGGAACCAAAGGGTATATGAAGCATGAGCCAGAAAAAGCCCTGAGAGAAGGGCAGTGTATTGGGAAAAAAGCAGCAGTGGCATGCCCCTCAAATTAGTTTTAAAAAGTATTCACACATAAATCTTTAATAGTTCAGACTTTTGAAGGCGATCCCGCTTTCAAAAAAGAAAAGTCGCCAGTGTTTTTTTACAACTTTAATGCATTCCCAGCATACTGTACATGATATGATGTCACTGACATAAGATTGAGGAAGATGTAGCTTCGCTTTATCAGTGGTGAAGTATACTCTGGCGAGAAAGGTAACTTTCTGTAAAATTTGCATCTTAGTAAATTTGCAGAGTAACGACCGTTCGCCAGGTGAAAAGTCGCTTGGCAATGGAGTGTGAATGAATTGTCCTCTATGCTTGTTAGCGATGTCCCTGTGGATGAGATTTCTGGTGAATTGTCTGTAGCGACAGCCACTTATTGAATCTTCCAAATGGAATGAAAATGGAATGAAATTGGAAATTCTCACTGATGAATTTTTTTTTAAATTGGAAATATTTCTCCTTTTTTTTGTAAATCTGCTCATAAATATTAATATGGAAACTGTCCTTGCTATAAATGTAATGGATATTTAGGAAACAATTTTTTTAGATATAGATATTAATTTAGATTTAGATATAGAACTGATATAAATTTTTCCTGTACCTTAATTTGTAAGATATTTAAGAAATTATGCTAAAGGAAAACTATGCTATAGCATTATTCTCTTGAGTTTATGCCATTTGGGTATATGTAATAATGCCTCCCATTGGTAATTACACTGCATTATTATTATTATTATGTGATAATTATGAAAAAATGTTGTCAACTTGTACAATCAGATTGAAATTCTTATATATATATATATATATATATATATATATATATATATATATATATATATATATATATATATAGTTTTAAATTGGTCTCCAATAGCTTCCCACCTTTTCTACTGCTATTCTTGGAAAGTTTTCACATGCTCAGCCTTACACCGCTTACTAAACATGGGCCCCTGTGCTCTCAAGCAATAATTCTAGCTTTTAGAATTACAGGCTGACAGCTGCATTAGCTAATACATCATAAACAGAGGCTTGTAAGCATCACTATAAATTTCTCCAATCCATAGGGACTGAAGGTTTTAGAACCATTAGGTGGCACTAGATTACTGTAGTTTTAATTCCCAGCAATAGGCAGCAGGATTCTAAAAAATAGCACAGGGTCCTTGAGGTATTGTGCTGGGTTCTTTTGTTAGACAAAAGCAAAGTGATTGGCAATTTGGCATGACTGACTGTAGATCTGTGAGCACATATTCACCTAGGTCACATTTAACTGGCAGCTTCTTTTTTAACCCTTATTTAAAGGTCATTTCTATACAGAGGTGTTGATCTTTCATCGTACAAGAACTACTGCATATACCCACACTGATTTAATGAAATTTTTTCCTCTTCCAAAGGTCAAATATTCATGCCTGTGAATTAAGACAAGCACACACAAACACAATTGCACCAGGAAACTCAAAATTGAAAATTGATATATTCGCCTATATTTGCTATTTTTGTTTTGTTATTTTTAATTTTTCCCTTTCGCTCTCCTCCACTCCTAATTTCTCACCATATACACAGAGATATTTGTAAATGTTAGTATCCATGTGTGTTTATATTAAATGCAAAAATGTACTTTTTGCACAGAGACAAATAAAAATCTTTTTATTTGCTCTGTGCGTTACATATTCTATAAAACTTTTTGGTGGGTGTAGATATATACTGTATATTATTGTTATGTGGAGCAGAATGAAGTCTGTTATGCACTGTATTTTTAATGGTTTCAGCTAATTCTCATGCTTTCTCTAATTAATGCATAGATGCAGAAGCATGAGCATACACACTATGCGGATATCTGCATGAGATTTATGCATATCTATTTTTACCAAGTCATGCTGAGCTGCCAGCTACACAAACTACATCATGAACATGAAGGAGTCTGTTTTATATGCCTGGTCTACAGCCTTTAAATAGCCATATGCACATGCAGCTAAAAATGACAGTCATGTCCATCACAATAAATGACATGGAGATGGTCACTGGGAGATGAAATGACTTACCCCAAATCACACAAGCTCATCCAGCATAAATGAGTTTCCAATCTCTGTTTCATGGATGTTATGCAGTTCTGTATGAACAGTGGCTGGTGTAGATGCTGTGCTAAGGCATCTGTATAACAGAGACATGCCAGCATCCATGCAGATAGGAGGTTTTAAATTATGCAATTAAATGAATGCAAAAATAATTATATCTCTGCAATAAATCTGCTATTCCTGTCTATAAAGCCTGCAATCTAGTATGCATGAGATATTGGTACATTCTTATATGAAAGTACTCTGGGCTCTGCATTAACCATACAATGGCCAAAGGCTTAGAATACCAAACCACTTAATAAGGGGTTAAAAGGACTTTGATCAGAGCAGTGTCGCCAGTAGGCTTTGGTCTTCAGTTACAAAGGAACTGTAAGAAGGCATCTTTGATTATAGAGCTAATACTGTACAAGGAAGGATGAAATGTAAGCTTGGTTAAGAAGCTTACGGAATGAAGAGGAAAAGCATGTGTCTAACACCCTCTTTGTTATCTTAGGGATTGATGTTTTACTACTAGATTCAGGGGGTTATATATCAAAAACTGATTTTTTTCCCCTGATTTTTTATTAAAAAGTCTGATCAAACTAGAATCCATGATGTGACCATTTTATTATTAAAAAAGCATGATTTGATTTGATCTGGGAAAACTCAATACAATCGAGTAAAAACCTGAATCGTACATTTTTTCCCAAATTGTACAAGTTTTTCTTTTTTTTTGCTTTTTCCCCGAAAAGTCTGAATTTTTCAGCTTTTTCCCCGAAAAGTCAGAATTTTTCATCTTTTTGAGATTTTCGGGCTAATTCCAGCGCAGAGCACAGAAACTTGCAATTAGGATAGGGACCTCTCCCATTGACTTATATAAAACCTCAATGGGTCTGAGATGCTGGGTTTTCGGATGAAGACTTTTTCCATCCTCAGGGTATAATACATCTCGAAAAATGTGAGTTTTTTTTCCACTAAAGAATTTGGATTATATAGTAAAATAAACTCGAAATTTTCTAGTTTTTGGGATTCTGACTCTAATAAATAACACCATTAATGTCTCGTTATTAAAAAGATAGTGTATTTGTCTTTTTTTTTTTTTTAATATGAAAGGTCAAATTATTGACAGACATGCAGTTAAAGCTTCCTGTAATATAGCAAGAAAAAGATGAATCAGCCTGCTGTTTCTTGTCTAGTAATTGGCTGCTACTTCTCAGCTATGGGTACAGAGATTTTCTCAACACAATCCAACAAGCTGGAAATGTATATCGTAAATCATAACCTGTGTGCTGAAAATGCATTAAAGTTCATAAAACCGGATACCCGGTTTTCTCCAGACATTTCCTAACATTTGGAACATTAATTTTATAATGGGCTCATGTGTAGGGCATTATATAAATTATCTTGTCTTTATTAAAGTTCCCTGGACATTTGTAATAAAAGGTGGTAACTTCAAGCACTTGCAGCAACGTTTATATTACAACTTTAAATTACCCGCCCTATGCAAATTGACCTAAGCGCAAGATTACTACTTAATTTTCACTGGGCACAAACAAACACTATCACACGCATCTTCGGTATGAAATGCTTGCACTGCCAAAGTAATTATAGCAAAAAGTCGCCCATGTTCGGTGCACAGGTCGCAACTTTGCATTTAAGTGAATTATCGTAGTGGTAGCGAATTTGTGCCTGGCGAAGTTTGCGATGTGTGCGGATTGGTCGCTGGTGAAAATTCACCCTTTAGTGAAACTGCCCCATGGTGTGTGAGCAGCTGGCATGGACTCAAAACAAAGAGGGATGCAGTGACCCATATAGACATACTACTTAATTATATTGTTGAAAAACATAGCAAAAATGCAGTATATGCAATGTGAAGAGCAGGATTAACATGTTAAATGGCCAAATTGGCCCTTTTCAGAAGCAGTGCTTTCAGTCCCTTCAATTGCATGCCATACAGTTTGTACAGTATTCAAAAGGAGCCCTGCACAAATTAAGTCAAGATCTTCCTTATCCATCAAAGTTAGTATAAAATAGCCCAAGTAAGACTTTTTAACAGGTTACAAATATAGGATTACTAAAATGAAGATCTTACTACAATGGGACTGGTCTACTTGCAATCAAATAGGGAAATGTAAAAAAGTTGCAAAGAGAAAAACAATTCACAAAAATACGAATAAAAATCTGCATATCGCAATGTAATTTTCTTCCTTAGACTGTTATTGCATTGTGAATTCTAATTATGCACTGCACACAAGTGCTTGAAGGTGTCATAATCTTTCAGAGCAAACATAACTATTTCAGTAAGAAGTTTTATTACATTCACTGCACACTGGTGCAAACTATAAATGTCGCAATCTTCCACGGACGTGGTTGCGAAAGTTTAGGGTTTGCAAAAGCAATATTAAATTCAGGGAAAGGAACTTTTGTCCGTGCAAAGTCATACATTTTAACATTGTGGATAGTTTTTCAGTTATCGACTTTTATTACATTTATTACCGTCAGGAAGGAATTTTTCACCCCTCTGAGGCAAACTCAGACATTCAGACTGAGTTTTTCATCTTACTTTAGATCAACTAGCAGTCAGGCTTCATTTAGACCAAAGTGTATGAACTTGTTTAACCCAAGTTACTATGTAAGTAGGCACAAATGATATCCTTTATTTAGGCCTCTTACACACAGGCATTTTTTCCTTCGCTCCCATGCATTGCGCTTTCTTCTGTTCAGCCGCAGGGGAGCGCAGGAGTAGACACACTCAATTATTGTGAAGAGAGCTGTACTCACACAGACCCATGTAAGCTGCAAATGCAGGTGGGATGCAGTATGTTGCATTTCACCTGCGTTCAGTGCATACATGCTGCTGTGTGAGTACAGCACCCTCCACAATAATTGAGAGCGCCCATGTGTAAGAGCCCTTAATACATAGATTCAAAATCATACTTAACATACTCACTGTGCAAACATCTGTATGAGATAGCTGAGAACCTAGTATGATTCTCTTTTATAATGGAAATTCTGCTCTTGGTGTAGTGACAGGAAAGGTATGAGGGGTTATCAAATAGCCTGCGCAGGGACCAGCTTCCCTGGCTCTCCCCAGTGATCAATCGAAATGCAGGCAGCGGGTTTGTGAATCGGCAGTGATTGGCTGTAGAGGAAGCTAACCCCACGGTCCGGGACCCCCTTTTCCCCAGCCCCTCCGCGACTACGGTGTCTGCTTCCTCTATAGTTATGCCACTGCCTTAGACCATGGGCCCACTTTCAAAAATATATTTCTTCCTAACTCAACCTCTACTTTCCTAGTCTATTTTCATCACATACTATAATCTATTATTCCTTCTATTTACCCTGTTTGTTCTCATACCACAGCATGGAATGGCCACGAAATAGGCCATTTAGAAGCAGGAGGGCCCACTGGGATTTTTCCTGGTGTTTAGCTTGACACTGTGCCTCAGTGTAGATGTATGGGCCCATTATGGATTTTATCAGCAAGCACGGAAGATTCTGATAAGTAAAAATGCATGAATGGGATTATGTGATAAAAGATGAATGGTTTTCTGCAGGTCTATTCACCTAAAGAAACCAATCAGCATGATCAATCCCTCACCTGTAGCCTGCAGGTCTGCAGGTCGGGCTCCCATGCAATTAGGGTTGCCACCTGGCCAGTATTTTACCGGCCTAGCCTGTAAAAATGATGGCTGATCCCAATGTTATTAATAGGGAAAAAAGATAAGTATATAGGAAGGCTGGTATTTTTTTCCAGAAAAGGTGGCAAACCTACATGCAATATGATTTAAAAAAAAAACTTTTCTACAAAGATCTAAAAACTATAGCACCATATGCTATAGCTTTTCAATATAGTACGTTCCGACAAAGATAAAGTAGGCAAATGCATATATATAAATATTTACATATGCAAAACAAGCACACTGATATATTTTCAGCAAAAACACAAAGACAGGCAAATGGACTAGAAAAAAAGTTAATAGTCATAAAAGGCAAATTAACAGCTTTACAGGTTTGTAAATATGTAAGTACATCTGTTTCTAGGCAGTTTTATAGAGAAGCGTACAGATTGAAACACAGTATGAACTAATGAGATAAAAAAATGAAATTGGCAAGTTTTAGAGAGTGCTTTTAAATTAAAGATGTAGGATTCCAAATTATTTTATGAAGCACTGAAAACTGGCAGGTATAAAGGAAGAAAGACGGAACAGAAATACTCCCTGTTCCATCGCTTCGGATGATATTAGAGGACTTGGGGTGACAATTCTATGTGTTTCGATGTGTTACAGTAGTGAGGGGAACTGAAATATCTGTGCACCAGAAGTCATGCCATTTCTGTGAGGAACACTGCATTGTGGGTAAAAAAAATGGCAATTTGTGCTTGAATTTTGCCCTTTGTGCATTGCAGTGAGTTTGTCGATTGGTGTAATCTATGACAACCAGTAACATGTTTGTTTTTAAATAGGTGACAAGTAAATGCCCCATTCTGATCTCTTAGGGTTTTAAAGGGGTGACTAATCTTTAGGATTTTATAGAATGCTCAATTGGTTTCAATTGGTCGTATTTTTATAAATTATTTTTCCTATTCTTCTAACACTTTCCAGCTTTCAAATGGGGGTAACTGATCTTATTGTTATTGCTACTATTTATTACTCATATTTCTATTCAGGCCCTCTCCTATTTATATTCCAGCCTCTTATTCAAATTAATGTATGGTTACTAGGGTTAGTTGGATTCTAGCAACCAGATTGCTGAAACTGCAAACTAAAAAGCTGCTGAATAAAGAGCTAAATAACTCAAAAACCACAAATAAATGATACCCAAATGAATATCACCCTCTATCACCCTGGTCGCTAAACAGGTTCCAGGTCAATTAAAGATATATTAAATTTGCACCAATGCATAAATGTAATAAAATGAAAGATGTAGGATTCCAAATTATTCGCATTGTGAAGTTTTTTTTACTGACTATTATACATTCCCCCATTTATATTCTGACAACAGTATCCTTTTAAATGACTATTCAGTATTTTCCTTCCCTTGAAACCCAAACTTTTACTTATAGCCAAATTCACTGAAATGGCCTACTGTATAGTTGTAGTCACCAGCACAATTTGCTCTGACATAGAAATCACTTGTTTGTATTATTCGATTTCATATATATGTTATTAGATTTTGTTTATAAATCCCTGACATATTATAGTATCCCTGATAGCTATCTGATTATCTATGTAAATTGTCCAAGAACACAGTTTGATTATAATCTCAGCCAGGAAAGAACCTCATTTCCTCTTGTCAGATTTGTATTATATGCACATAATGTACTTCCAAGTTTGTGAATTGCAGTGCAGTCCGAATACTCTACTGCCTAAATAACGATACATCATTTTAGTCCAATTAAAGGCATCTTAAAGTCCAACCATCCCTTTTCTCCTTGAATCATCAGCCAAATATTAGTTTGCACCTAAAGCATTATGAATATCTGAGAATTATTTGATGAAGACAGACCAGAATTGTGGTCCCATTCCTATACTATTACAGATATGGAATCTGTTATCTTGGAAACCTGTTATCCAGAAAGCTCCAATAGACTATTATAACAAATAATTCATGTTTTTTTTAAATTATTTCCTTTTTCTCTATATTAATAAAACAGTACTTTGTACCTGAATAAGATATAATTAATCCTTATTGGAGGCAAAACAAATGTATTGGGTTTATTTCTTATTTTTTATGCTTTTTAGCAGACAGAAGGTATGGAGATCCAAGTAATGGAAAGGCCCCCTTATCTGGCAAACCACAGGTTCCAAGCTTTCTGCATAACAGGTCCCATACCTGTACTGTCTAAGCAGCACCTATCTATCTATCTATCTATCTATCTATCTATCTATCTATCTATCTATCTATCTATCTATCATCTATCTATCTATCTACAGTATTTTGTATGTATTCTCTCTCACTATAATATTTTTATATATGTGTTTGTATAAAAGTTGATCCATCTGCAGGGAACACCATTATAGTAATAGTACGTAACTGTTGTGTCACATTCAATGTATTTCTTTTAGCTTGATTTGATTTTGCTGCAAATGCACTGCCCTTGAGCTGCACCATTTCTTGTATAGACAGCTCTTTCTATGGAAGTGTGATTTTTCTAATGCATAATCCATAAATGCTATATTTAATATCAATAAACACTTTTTAAGCTATGGCAACAGTAAAATACATCAGCCAAGAAGATACACAAATTGTAAGGCTAGATGGCACCTTAAACAAATGCAAATGCAAAGCTTGTCTTTTCAGACCCCAATTGGGAACATACTTGGGAAATCATCATATGACTACAGGTCTGTTAAAAGTTATAGCACCCTGGTTAATTGTATCATTTATCATGATGCTTTGATTTAGGCCTTCGGTTTCTGTTATGTAATGTAGTTTAGTATTTGAAATCATTTCCCAAATTTACAATCTGTCACCTTATCCCGGTGCTAAAGAACAATTTTTGGGGGGCATTTCTAATGTGAACAAAGGGGCCTGGCGGAATGCATCCACAAGTACTTGGAGAATTTAATTCAGCCAGGCCATTATTTCTATTTTTCTCCATTCTCACTGGTATACTGTAGTATCAATGGATTGCAGGAAAGTTTGTGCAGTACCAATATTTTTAAAATGTTTATGGTCTCAGCTTGGTCATTCCTGGCCTGAAAGTCTGAGGAAGAGGGAAGGTTTGTGTAGACAAAACATTCAAGATGCAGCCAATGCAGTCTATTTAGGTTTTTCCAAGACAGCCCCACAACTGTCTTGGTGGAGCTATTTTTACCTGGATAGAGAACTTGCTAAAACATCAGACTTGAGTGAATATTTGTCAGGTCATTCTTTAATTGGTCCAGGGTTGAAACTAGCATGTCAGAATTTTCTGGGTTCACATTTTATTTAATCAGTTTAATAATGACTAAAAACAGCAGTCCTATATTTTCCACCAAAATTAACAAATTAACCTATCCAGGAACATGTCATCATTACAGGGGAACCTGGACAAAGTGACAGTCTGAGTGATTATGTGGCAGATGAAATTCATTGTCAGTAATGTAAGGTTATTCACCTGGGATTTAAAAAAAATATGCGAGCTACTTATACCTTTAATGGGGGGGAGAGAGAGAGAGAGAGAGGGAGAGAGATAGAGAGAGATATCCTTGAGGCAAACTGGACAGCTTCAGATGGGTTTCCTATTGATCAGTTGGAAAGCAGGTAGGATTTACTTTGGCAAAAAGTCAGATTTAATGGGACTGTGTTTTTTTTTATATTTTGATAATATAAAGATCAAAGAAAAAGTATCACAGTTTCCACTAATTACAGTGTCCAACACTCTGCATTTATTAATCAAGTCTAATATCAAGTTTATGTGGTTTACATGGAAATCTTTAAACTTTTTAAATCCTCGTTTGTTGTCTCGCCTTTTGTAAAAGAGAGATGTTTGGGGGGGGGGAGAGTACAAAGATAATTCTGGGTGACTGAAAGTTTATGCTAGTGTCCTAAAATCAGAGAGAGATTTAGGGGCATATTTGTTTTTGGGTAAAAGAAAGACAGAAAGCAAAAGTGAGTTCCTAAATTCACAAGCATCCTATTTCACAAAAGTTATTTTTATTTGATGGCCCAGTTTTGTGCTGAGCAAAAATGACCACTGAATAATCATAAATATGCCCATAATTTAACATACATAATAGTAGATAATGGGGTCATCATTACAATAGGCACAAGTGTACTCCCCTTAGTATTAACTTAAGGGTGGTGGCAGACGGGGTGATTAGTTGCCCAGCGACAAATCTTCTCTACTACAAGTAACTAATCTCCACAAATGCCTTCCCGCCGGGGAGTCGTATTCTTGCCAGCGGGAAGGCATTTGGGGAGATTAGTTGCCCGCAGTAGAGAAGATTTGTCACATACAAATCGCTTCTGATTTCCAAAGTTGCACAAAGTTGCCTCACAAGGAAACTTCAGGCGGCTTCAGAAATCTGAATGGATTCGTATGAAGTGACAGTCAGTTTCCCAGGTGCCCCCAGTCCTGTAACTTGTGACCTGATATACTTCAGTCACTTTTTTGCTGTACTGCAAGTTGGAGTGTTATCACCCTCTCCCTTCCCCCCACCCCACTAGCAGCCCTTCAGCAGAACAATGGGAAGGTAACCAGATAACAGCTCTCTGGTAGATGTAAGAACAGCACTCAGTAAAAATCCATGTCCCACTGGGACACCTTCATATAACGCAGCCAGCGTTTAATCAAGGGTTTCTATTCTTAAACACGAGTCCGCAGCAGCCTATTCCAATACTTTGTCAATTGATACACACATTCGTACTTGCGCTCACCGTTTCAACTTCTTTGCCTGGGTGCATCCAGCCCCGGACCTATCGCTACTACACTGGAGCGGTTCTAACTCCCAAAATACACAAATTGTAAATGCGTCTTGCAGGCTTACCCGGACTCAGCTGTGACCCAGGTGCTGCCGTCCTGAGTCCGTCACCAAGGAGAACGTTTCAGCTACACACACCAATTGTTTAGACGGCGCACTCTTGGAGTCCACTTTAAAGGAATCGCTTATTCTTCAGATTGTAAGTAAAACACTTTATTCAAACATCTTGATACCCTGCAAACCCAGCGCCATAAGGTCTGACCTCTGAGAAAGTGCAGTGACACGAAACGCGTCAGACCTCATAGCGCTGAGTTTGCAGTGTATCAAGATGTTTGAATAAAGTGTTTTACTGACACTCTGAAGAATAAGCGATTCCTTTAAAGTGGACTCCAAGAGTGCGCCGTCTAAACGATTGGTGTGTGCCACTGCGACACCTTCAATTACATTGAGAATAAGAAACAACAGCCTGTCAGAAAACAGTTTCATCCTAAAGTGCTGGCTCTTTCTGAAAGCAAATGACCAGGCAAAATGACTTCAGATAGCTGCCTACACACAAATATTAGGGCATGGACACACATGCGGATCTTAGCTGTATTTTCCGCATGGTTCGTATGGCAGTTTTTAAAAGAGTTGAACGCCGCGTATACACTAGTGTCACCTTTTTTTCAAAAAATGTGGTGCCGACCTCGCAAAAAACATGGCTAAGATCCGCATATGTGTCCACGCCCTTACAATAAAAAAAAAATCCAGCTCTTGGGTTAGGAATTAAATTTTATATGGTAAAATTAATTGCAGTGTAAACAGTGTAATTTAGAAATAAAAACTACACCATAAAAATTATGACAGAATTGCTTAAAGAAGCACTTGCACCCCAGGGTAAGTTGTGCTCAACTCTTAGTGCTGGAGTTCAAATCTGGCTTCAGTGCGGCATAAGGAGGCAAAGAGCAAAAAATAATCAATAGCGGCCTTTTTTGAACTTTGCACACTGGATGATGCATGTAAATGACCCTTGATGTCTTCAAATGTTTCTTGTTTAGTGCCAGTATTTATATGAGTAAATGCCCAGAAGACAGTGGGGAGAGTTCCTGGAAACTTTTTGCATCTCCAGCAGAGGTTGCTTAAGTTTGAAAACATACTTGTGGGGCTATTGTATTATCAGGTAACAGTGTTGTCAAGGTTTTTGCAACTGCTTGGGCAGTATGACATTGCTGATATAATTAAGTGCTTGTGAAATGTGTAAGGCTACCTCTATATGTACCCAATAACATTTTGAATTTTACACATCTGATGGGAGCACTGCTCTTCTTCTATCTGAAGCCACAGGGTGGTGCACCTGGGCCTCTTCCAAACGTTGGTGACTTAAGTGAATCTACTTTGGGACCTTGATCTTCTCTTTACTGCTGATACCTGTTTCTGATAATTGTTTCTTGTTTTCTACTATACGGAATCAAATCAGGTTTTTGTTTTTTGATCTCCAAGCAGAATATTGCATACTGAGGAGATGGTTTTGGGATAGGATGTCATGGTTTTCAAATTCTGTATAGAGAGGGTCATTGAGCAGTGAAATAAGTGAGCATAACGGTATGTGTTGGTGGGTGAGGAATTCTGTTTGAACAGTTTTTTCAAAGTTCATTTAATTTGAGCTGTGATCCCAGGTGGATCTTTTGGCCTTTATATAGCATTTCTATGCACCTCTTTCTCAATCCCTATACTGCTCACTTTATTGCTGTTGTGTTTAAAGAATTCTTTAGTTTCAGAGAAAATTTTATTGGGCACATCTGGATCTATAAGACGTTTGTTGTTATGTTTCCAGATGTCTATCTTACAGCTGTTGTTTAGTGCTGAATTGCATAGCGCTGCCATAGAAGTCGGTACAGCAGAAGAGGTTCTGGGAAGAGGTTGTTCAGGGGCTTTTATTCACACTTTTATTAATCTGCTCTAAATGGCAGGTGTCTCCCTTTAAAGGAGGAAATGTTCTCCCACTTGGAAAAAAACTGGCATACCCTACAAACATCCCTTATTTGCAGCAAAGTTTGTTAATTTACAAAGATCAAATAAGCCATATAGAAACTAATTCATCATGGAAATTCCATATGGATATGGAATGGTAGCTCCTTATGTGGCTGGGCCACCTTGGTCTTTCCAGCTTATCTGGACACAGGCTAGACAGAATATATCATTTTCCACCTGCTTAAGGTGTATTAAATGAGGATCTTGATTAATGTGACATAGGCATTTTGTTTGAACAAATCCATTTGAACAAATGGATATTATTTTGATCTGGAAACCATACACAGTGTGACTGGGGCCTTATTAGTTCAATCATTATATACTCCATTACAAGCCAATAGTTGTTTTGTAAAATGTATCACTGCTTTCTTGTCTGGTTACAAACAACCCCCCTGTCTTCCAAGACACAGTTCACAGTGACATAATTAGGAAGAAGTACATAGGTGGCTGCAACCTGGTAAGAAAAAGCTTCATTGCAGGACAATAAATATTTTTCTTTGGCAATTTAGCTGTTGTTCCTAGGTGCTTATCTAGAAATCAATAAATAGCAGATAGAGGTTAGATTCAATATAGATAACAACATTAGGGTGGAAGGGGCAGGGATTAAATAGATAAGAGCATGATAGACATGCACAATATAAGATTAAGGAGTGAAAAAAAGATTATGGATTGTGAACGATATTATTGATAGGGTGGACAGTTTATAAGCACTACATGAGGTTGGTTGCAGTGCTTCTACATCATTGAATCCAACACTTACAGCCTAAGAGAAGCAAAATTACGCTTTATTGCTCTTCTGATGGATTAAGCGCAAGTAATTCCCATTTTGTACCTGTCACATTGAAAGTGTTAATAACTATACAGCAGCGCTCAATGAAGTAAATATGAAAGCTATTCCCTTTGCGACCCACTGATCTGGGTGTTTTAAACCTGTGTTAAAAGAAGCAGAAGGCAGAAAATAGGGCTTTTATTAGAAACAATTCTAGGATAAAACACGTGGAAATTCTATATATTGCTGCTTTAAAAGTGTGGCACCCTCAGTACAGCACTTTAGCTCATGGCTTTTAAGTTAAACACCTTTAGGCTGTTAATTTCAGAATGATGCCACAAGTGAAACCTGTGCTGGAGTAAATGTGCTGCAGGCAGATTACAAATCATTAACGTTCCATACATTTTTATAGATAACAGTATCGGTTAACGTCTAGCAGTTAGTTTCCTGTTCATATTTGCTTTTTTGTTTGTGCTCTAAAACCACTGTAGGCTATATTGAAAGAGATATTGGGACTCATTTATAAACAGAGCATCAGGACTTCAGGCACAATTGTCTTCTATCATGTCAGAATTATTTGAGCAGGAGAGGAGTGGTGAGAAGCAGAAAAACTTGCCATGAAAGCTCTAATTGCAAAATCACACTGCTAGATGCAAGATTAGTAACTATGGAGAAGGAATGGGGTACACTAGGGTGAACCTGCTTTGCCTGGTGCACCCTTTTAAAATGGTATCCCTGTTATCATCACCTGTATCACCTGTATAGTACATCTGAAATATTTGGTCAAACCACCATTGCACAGCTGCCTTTTATCTAACATCTGTTATGGTTTAGCAAACAACTTTCCCAACTGCATTGATCTGGCCAGTCTTAACGTTGTTGCACAAAGCATTAGTCTGTTGAAAAGCATCACAAATGACTTCACTGCTGATTGGTGGTAATATTTAGATCAAAAATGTCCAACATGTCACATAAACTGTGCCCACGTCACCCAACCACAACCACACAAGGTGCTCTGTAAGCTGCTCTGTAAGCTCCTTGGCTGCTATAGTTCATTAATGCTCACTAACTAACTCTCCATGCAGTGGGTTTGCTGTAAACTTTCAGGGCTCATATACTAGAGTGAATTTAGGGGAAAAAAAGAGTAAATTGTCTGGCACACTGGCTGCCACTGGGGTGATATGTAGACAGGAACGTATCTGTACATCATTCACAAAATCATCTCAGGAGCACATGTGAATCAAAGTTGCATCTGTAAAGCATTATGAAAGGGTTAATCCATTTCAGAACTACCGAGGGGTGCGATTGCACCAATGCTCTCACTCCCCTCAGGGCCCATTGTGGCTCACACACAAGCAAAACCCCTGTAAAAATCATCTCTGGAAGGGGGGCCCAGCTGCACGGCCTGCACAGTTGCTCTGCAATAGCACTGGGGCCAAGTAAAATTGTAAAAGAAACAACCTACTTTAATCTATCTCCTACCATTCATCTACACTGATTGTAAGGACAAAAGCAGCAACATATCAAAATTACGCTTGCATATACCTGGTCAATCAATTGCATAACAGGTGTGCCTTGGCTGCTAAGAGCAAAGCAAGCCCACTAATTATTGTCTACCCCAATGTAACATTATAGTCTAAACAGATGGCAGACACTAAGAAAAAAATCATTTAAAAAGTCACTTCTGCAATTATATAACGTTTTTCAATCTCAAATCCGAAAGATCTTTTAATATTTGCTGTAGACTCAATTTTACTTTTTTTCAATGCACAATGCTTGAGAAATAGCAGGAAGATTATTACTTATTTTCTGTGACCCTTCATGGACAAGGACACTGGGCATACAGCCAAGCTAATATAAAGGCAGCCATGATAATGTATATATAAGACCATCATGCCTCTGATTAGTTGCTACTGATTGGCTGAGCTGGAACATTCCAGTGCATAGTAACATAAAAATATCCAGCTAATCGAAACACCCACCATTAAACTCCTACATCCTGGTCAGTCCAGTTGCCTATTGCCATCGTTGAAAACCTGCAATAAACTGGGTAATTCTGCAGCACTAATGACCTTCAAACATTAATCAGTATAGGAAAGGAGCATCTCTCTGTTCTTTATGTAGATATATATTCAAGTATAAATAAAGAAAAGATAATTTACAAGATTCTATGCAAAAGGGGGCAGATTTACTAAAGGGAGACGTGCCCGTAGCTAGCAAACTGTCAAGGCCGCCGGGAGCATGAAGGGATGCGTCTGCTCCCTGCGGCGAAGAATCCAAAATGACGGTGCCCAGTCGGCCCACGCAACGGCAACGCATGCGTAAACATGCATGCGCAAACACGCTGGCGCAAGCACGCCGGCGTAAGGACGCCAGTGACGTCACTATGGCGCCAAACTCAATTATAAAAGGGCGCCCAGGACACCAGAAGATCGCCCAAGAATAGGTTTTGCTACCCTGAACTTGGGTTCCTGTATTCCTGATTCCTGTGTCCTGATTCCTGCTCCTGCATTGGTTTTGACTCCCTTGTTATCTGATCCTGATCTGCCTGCCATTGAACTCTTGCCTGGACTTTGACCTTGTATCTTGCTTAACCCTTTAGATACCGCGACCTTGCACCCTCAAGAGGGCTTCCTCCTTGATCCTGACTACCTCCCTGGAGGGAGCTCCCGGCTTCCTGACATTATTCTTGGGCCATGGATCCCACTGAGGAAGCTCAGACAGATTTCGGCAGGGCCTTTCGAGGTCTGCATACTCGCATGGAGGCGTACGAAGCTCGGCAAAATTATGTTGGACACTCGCTGGAGACAATTCTAGAAAAATTATCCATGCTGACGCCGACTATTCCAATGCCGACAACGCCCATGCCAGTTGCTGCCGACATGGCTACACAGTCCTCCACTTCTGGTCCACGTATTCCTGCACCGCCTCTCTACAGTGGCGACCCTCAAGCCTGTCGTGGTTTTGTGAATCAGTGCCAGATCCGGTCCGCCCTGCAACCTGCAGAATTTGTCTCTGAGCGAGCTAAAGTTGGTTTCGTGATCACTCGTCTGGCAGGGAAATCGCTTGAATGGGCATCTCCGCATTGGGAGAAAGAATCTCCTTTATTAGATGATTCCAAAGCCTTCTTTCAAGAATTCCGGAAGGTGTTCGATGCTCCCGGTCGGGTGGCGACCGCTGCTTCTCGTCTGTTCCAGATCCGCCAAGGGAATCGCAGTGTAGCGGAATATGCTATTGATTTCCGTACTCTCGCTGCAGAGACTTCTTGGAACAATGATGCCTATCATGCTGCCTTCTACAATGGACTCTCTATCCGCCTCAAAGATGACCTGGTCTCCCGTGAATTACCCACGCAGGTTGAAGACCTCATTGCCTTGTCTGTCAAGGTGGACACCCGTCAGAGAGAACATCAGGCTGATAGGGATTGAGTCAAGAAATTTCAACCCATGTTGGCTCCTCGCTTCCAAACACCGCTGTTACCTTCTACTCCTCAGCAGCCTTCTGTTATTCCTCCGGAGGAACCTATGCAAGTTGGAAGAGTTCGTCTCTCTGAACAGGAGAAACTCCGGAGACGTACGGCTGGACTTTGTCTCTATTGTGGTGGTCAATCCCACTTTGCCAACTCTTGTCCTGTGATGCCTCCGAGTTCCCCTCGGGAAAGACTCATGTGAGGGGTGTTATTCCTGTAAAGCCTCAGAGTTCCCCTCTCCAAGGTGACCCGGGAAAGTCTCATGTGAGGGATGTTGTTCCCAAATGTCAAGAGAACTCTCACAGGTTTCTTCTGCCTTTACAGATCCGTCTGGCCTCTAAAACCATTGTTGGCTCAGCATTCATTGACTCTGGTGCTGCCGGAAATTTCATGGACGCTCTCTTTGCTAAGTATATGAATGTTCTACTATTTCCATTGATTCCTCCTCTTCGAGTAACCGCCATTGATGACAGACCCCTTGAATCTGAGTTTATTTCCATGACGACTGGGGAATTGCCTGTGCAGGTTGGGACTTTACACAAAGAAAAGTTATCGTTCCTGATTATTTCCTGTCCTTCTGTTCCTGTCGTCTTGGGGCTTCCCTGGTTACGCCTGCATAACCCTATCATTGATTGGTCCTCGGGACAGATTTCCCGTTGGAGTCCATACTGCCAACAGCACTGCCTTCCTGCTGAACCCATCCAGAGGGTGAATATTTCTACGTCAGATTTGAAGACGCTTCCCTCCTTCTACAAGGAATTCTCTGATGTCTTCTGTAAAAAAGTCTGCAGAATTTCTCCCTCCTCATCGTCACTATGATTGTCCAGTTGATCTCCTGCCTGGAACCATGCCTCCTAGAGGTCGCACTTATCCTCTCTCCCCAGCAGAGACTGCCGCCATGAAGGAATATATCCAAGAAAATCTCCAGCGGGGGTTTATTCGCCCTTCTACTTCTCTCGCAGGGGCTGGATTCTTCTTTGTGGAGAAGAAGGATGGAGGCTTACGTCCTTGTATTGACTACCGGGGTCTTAATAAAATCACCGTTAAGAACCGGTATCCCTTGCCTCTGATTGCAGAACTTTTTGACCAACTGAAGGGGGCTAAAATCTTCACTAAGTTGGATCTCCGTGGGGCGTATAACCTCATCCGCATCCGTGAAGGTGACGAGTGGAAGACGGCATTCAACACTCGTGATGGGCACTATGAATACCTCGTGATGCCCTTTGGTCTCTGCAATGCCCCCGCTGTTTTCCAAGAATTTGTGAACGACATTTTCCGGGATCTCTTGGGAAAGTTTGTGGTCGTGTACCTTGATGACATCCTGATTTTCTCCAAGGACCTAGCAAGCCATCGCTCCCAGGTGAAGGAAGTACTCTCTCGTTTGAGGAAGAACTCTCTTTGCCAAGATGGAGAAATGTGTATTCGAAGTGTCCAAGATTCCTTTTCTGGGCTATATCATTTCCCCAGAGGGTTTCCAGATGGATCCCATTAAAGTGTCCGCAATCCAAGAGTGGCCCATTCCGCTGAGCACCAAGGCGATCCAGAGATTCATTGGTTTTGCCAATTACTACCGGCAATTCATTAAGGGGTTCTCTTCTCGCATTGCTCCTATCCTGGCCCTCATCCGAAAAGGGGGTAAACCCAGCTTGTGGCCCCAGTCTGCTATTGAAGCCTTTCAATCCCTGAAGGATGCCTTCACTTCCGCTTCGGTTCTCTGCCATCCTGATCCGGAGTTACCTTTCTTCATCGAGGTGGATGCTTCTGAAGTTGGGGTTGGAGCTATCCTGTCCCAAAGACATTCCTTCGATGGAAAGTTGCACCCTTGTGCGAATTTCTCTAAGAAGTTCTCTCCTGCCGAACAAAATTATGACGTAGGAAATTGAGAACTCTTAGCTGTCAAGCTTGCCTTAGAAGAGTGGCGTTACCTCCTTGAAGGTTCCTTGATTCCAGTCACGATCTACACTGATCATAAGAATCTTGAGTTCATTCAATCTCTCAAGAGGCTGAATCCCAGACAAGCAAGGTGGGCTCTTTTCTTCTCTCGATTTAACTTTGTCTTGACTTATCGCCCTGGCTCCAAGAATCGGAAGGCCGATGCTCTGTCTCAAAGTTTCACTCCGGTGGATCGTTCTCCTGAAAGACAAGAGCCAATTATTCCTCCTGTCAAGATCATCGCTTCCTTGTACCCTCAATTCGCTGATCTAATTCTGGCTGGTCAATATTCTGCCCCTCCTGGGATGGCGTTTGTTCCCTCCGAGCTACGTCTGCCTATTCTTCAACAGACCCATTGCTCCAAGCAAGCTGGACATCCTGGTCCTGCTAAGACTCTTGAACTTTTACAGCGTCTAGTCTGGTGGCCGACTATTCATAAAGATGTCAAGGACTTTGTTGCTGCTTGTACTGTTTGTGCCACTTCCAAGCCTAGCCATTCTCGCCCTAGCGGGTTACTACAGCCATTGCCTGTCCCCTCTCATCCATGGACTCATTTGGCAATGGACTTCATAGTCAAACTTCCTGCCTCCAGTGGGAACACTGTCATCTGGGTCGTCATTGATCGTTTTAGCAAGATGGCCCACTTCATCCCGTTACGGAAGCTTCCATCTGTGGTGGAATTGTCTCAATTGTTCATTCAATTCATTTTCCGTTTGCATGGATTCCCAGCGGAGATAGTCTCTGACAGAGGTTCCCAGTTCACAGCTAAGTTTTGGCGTTCCTTATGCAAGGATTTGGGTATTGCTCTCTCTTCTGCCTATCACCCCCAAACTAATGGGGCAGCGGAACGGGTGAATCAAGCCTTAGAACAATTCCTGAGGAATCATGTCTCCCTATGCCAAGATGATTGGTCTGACCTTCTCCCGTTGGCGGAATTTGCCCATAACAACGCCTGTCATTCATCCACTGGAAGATCTCCATTCATGTCTGTGTATGGCCAACATCCTCAAGCCTTTCCGCAAGACTTTGTTTTGTCTGATGTCCTAGCCGCTGATGACCATGCGGCCCATATGTCCGCTATTTGGGCTGCAACCAAGTCTAATTTGGAGAAAAGTGCTCTTGTGCACAAGACCTTCACTGATCGAAGACGTAGACCCTCTCCTGTCTAAAAGGTTGGTGAAAAAGTCTGGTTGTCTTCCAGGAACATTCGATTGAAGGTGCCATCTCCTAAGTTGGGTCCAAAGTTTGTGGGTCCATTCTCCATCTCAGAAGTGATCAATCCTGTGGCTGTCAGACTTCAGCTTCCCCCTGAGATGCAAATTCCCAACGTGTTTCATGTCTCCTTGGTGAAACCCACTACTTCCAACCGCTTTTCTATGGACCAGTCTCACTCTCCTACTATCTCTGTGGATGGTCAACAAGAATATGAGGTGGAAAGGATCCTTGACTCCAGAATCTCCAGGGGCTCTGTTCAATATATCATCAAGTGGAAGGGCTTTGGCCCTGAAGAATGCTCCTGGGAAGGACACTCTGATGTTCATGCTCCTCGTCTTGTAAGGGATTTCCATTCCAAGTTTCCCCAGAAGCCAAGTCCTGGTGGTCCTGAGGCCCCCCGTGAGGGGGGGGGTACTGTCAAGGGTGCCGGGAGCATGAAGGGATGCGTCTGCTCCCGGCGGTGAAGAATCCAAAATGGCAGCGCCCAGTCGGGTCTCGTGGACGCTAGGACGCCAGCGCCGCAAGGCCGATGCATGCGTAAACACGCATGCGCAAACATGCCGGCGCAAGCACGCTGGCGTAAGGACGCCAGTGACGTCACTATGGCGCCAAACTCAACTATAAAAGGGCGCCCAGGACACCAGAAGGGTGCCCAAGAATAGGTTTTGCTACCCTGAACCTGGGTTCCTGTATTCCTGATTCCTGCTCCTGCCTTGGTTTTGACCCCCTGCCTGGACTCTTGTTATCTGATCCTGATCTGCCTGCCATTGAACTCTTGCCTGGACTTTGACCTTGTATCTTGCTTAACCCTTTGGATACCGCAACCTTGCACACTCAAGAGGGCTTCCTCCTTGATCCTGACTACCTCCCTGGAGGGAGCTCCCGGCTCCCTGACATGAACATTCACCAGAAATGTCATCCGCATGGACATAACAGGTGTAGATGACAATTTTGCTAGCATTAGAGACCGCCGCTAGCGTACTTTCACGCACTATTGTAAGGCACGGGTTTGCTCAGGCAAGCAAGCAGGGCATAGAGGAGGAGCAGACAATATTTGATTGACAGCTGAGATTTTTAAATGAGCTTACAACAGCTTTGAATGCTTTAATAAAAAATAGAAAATGGATTTCATGTTTAATTTGAAAAAGACTTTTATTATACAGATTTTAGTGTCTGGGTGACAGGTCCACTTTAATTTAACCATTAAACTTCTGTGTGGTATTGTATCAAATGCTTTAGAAACCTTTAAATAGATTACAACCACTGCCACCCCAGTGGATGTCTAGGTTTCAGCTCAACCTTTTCATTCAAGTATCTGTTTTTTTATTATCTCTTCAAAAAGATTTTCTGTCACTGATATCAAACTAACAGGTCTATAGTTTATCATGCTGAAAACATCAACCCTTTTTGAAAAGTGGCACCATATTAGCAATTTGTAATCTCTCAGCACTGTGCCAAACATTAAGTAAAGAGATTTGGCAAACACAGATCCAAGCTTGTTTAATACCCTGGGATGCATAACATCTTGTTCTGGACCTTGGTTTACCTTCATACAGAATGTTCTAGTCTTTTAATTTTGCCCGAGTCCCCCATGCATCAATACTTACATTATCGGGTCTGTTATAAAGGAGAAGTTCACTACCATCCCTGTTTCATTAGTTTCAGTAAGACCCAATTAGCAATTGATTAACTAGTGTTTGCCTATTTAGAAAGAACCCTAATATCCCATTTGAGAGGATTATGAGAACTTACAGCCTTGCCTTTCATTATGTTTTTGATATCCCTGGGCTTTGCAATATTTCAATTATTTTCTGAAAATTGAAACATAGTCTCAAGGAGGAGGATTCTGTATACATGCAGGGGCTGATTGTCTAGCAAAATGCTTGATTCGACTGGATATTGTCTGAGCAAATTTTCGACTGGCAAAGTGTCGAATTTTCGCAGGTTAGTAAATTTCCCCCTTTGTGTTCCCAGAATGGAGGCCAACGAGTTGTGCCTCTGTTGAATAAAAAGAAGGCAGATTAAGGACTAGGTCTGATGCATATCTCCTTATAACATATTTAATCAACAGGCTTTCGATCATATTTGTTATCACAAATAAGTAATACAATTTTAGAGAAGGACCAAATGATAGAAAAAAAGAACATGTTTAATTTTAGGAATAACAAGCCAAGTCCCCTTTAAGAGCACAGCCCCCAAAAAATAACAGTTTGGAATGGGTGATACACAGTTATTATACGGAGAAAATAAAATACCCCGCAAAGCAAGTGACTGGTATATACCACGCCTTTGCATTATTTACCCAGAGAGATTTCTCTCCTTGATAAACACACCCTAAGGTGCTCTTCATCCAAGCAGAACAATGGTATTAATTTGGGTTGAGTATTATCCAGTTACTATTCCATATCAATGCAATAAACAGCTCTATCCACTTATTTGACAAATTGAAACAATGATTTTATACCACTGTTACATTAAAATAAATATTTTTGTGAAAATGATGTTTAGTGCAAATTTTAAAATACTCAAATTTGGTGTCTCGCTATTCACCAGAAACTCCACATTATCAATGGCATCCTCTGACTGTCTAAAATTGCTTAATTTAATTCTAATTTGCTGGATAATGAGCTTTTCTCTTGAAGAAGGAGAGCCACACACGCCATAGGAATGTAACAACAGCAAGCTAAACTTCATTACCGCTGCATAACCATTAAAATGTTAGTGATTTAAGCCTTAAACTGTATCAAGGTATATGTCATTGTCTTTCCAGTTTTGGAGTATAGCTGGAAGGTATCGCTCAGGGAGTATGGTACAGCTGTAGTTTGTTACAAGTATGACATCTCTAAAAATGTATAAATTCTGTGTTCATTATCTGCACCCGTTAATCAAAGAAACATAGGCAAACACCACTCTGTCCTTGTTCGTATAGCAGGTAGGAAAGAATAGAACTAATTGGATGATATGTATCTGTTATCTGCAGTTCTAAGGGGGGTTACAATTGTTTTCAAGAGCTTTTCCTCCTTTTTTGTGATTCTGCGGCATTGGAATAACAGAATAGTTCATAAAATAAAGTCACAGGAGGATTATTCCAATAAAAATAAATAGAGTGTATGCCAAAAAGCCAAACAAGCCATTCTGTGCGCCTACCTGCTCCATTTATTTTAACTAGTGCGGTATTTATAGAACACAAAACAGCAGGGAGCGGGGGATGGAAATGCAATCTCACTCGTTAGGGAATGACTAAATGACTCATAAAAGCACAAATTAAATACACATCTGCCTGGAAGAAGCCAAAACTACCATAGGATATTTTGCTGCAAGCCGTGTGCTGCATGGGGTTAATAATAGCAGTGTCAGGCTCTGATGCTGAGAATTATTATATTTATACAATTTTTTTGTCTCCTTTTCCCTCACTGCCTGTCTTTCATCCTTTGTGCACCAGTGTGTGCCTATTTATTGTGTTTTTATGCTCTGTCCCCAACTATTTGTTTATCATTCCTTGTTCAGTGTCACTTTTTTTATTGATTTTCTCATATTCTTTTTAATTGATAGTTCCCATACTAAATGTTTATGTGTCACCTTCACTGTTAGTATACCACCTTTTCACTTTGACCTTGGCTGCCTCAGCCTTGGTTTCTTTGATAGTGTTCTTCTTGGTTATGTCCTTTTTCCTAACTATTTGCTTTTATTGCTCTTATATTACCCACATATTTTACCCACATTTTTTTATTTTTTGCATTGTCTACTTCCCAATCTTTCACAAACCCTTTGGGGCAAATTCACTAAATCGCGAAGTGGGTAACGCTAGCGCAAATTCGCCAGCGTGACGTCATTTCGTTACTTCGTCGATTTACTAACGGGCGCTGGCGTAAATTCGCTAGCGAAGTGGACCTACTCTAGCGCTTCTTCGCACCCTTATGCCAGGCAAAGTTGTGCTATGGTGAAGGGACGTAACTACGCTAATTCACTAACTTGCGAATTTTCATGAATGTTAATTCTTGCGCCAGACTTGCCTTCGCCAACTGAGACCAGACAAAGTGCAATAGAGTAGATAGGGCTTGCTTAAAAAAAAGTTTAAATTTTTTCTAAGTCCCAAAAAACGCTGGCGTCTTTTCCTTTTTTAAGGGTGATAGGCTGAAAAAGATCGTACATTTTGGTACATTTTGGGGGTACCCTCCTTCCCCCCTACATTTCCTAACATATGGCACCTAAACTATACAGTGGGCACATGTATAGGGCAAAATAACAACTCTATTTTATTTTATGAAGGTTTCCCAGGCTTGTGTAGTGTAATGTATTTGCTGCTACATATACGTCCATTGGACTTTAACTTGGCACCGTATGCAAATTAGGCATTGCTAGCGTAACTTCGCTTTGCTTGACGAATTAACGCTAGCGCAACTTCGCTACCGTTCGCCTCCCTGAGCGCAACTTCGCATTTTAGTGAATTTGTGTAGCACTGGCGAAACTACGCCTGGCGAAGTGCGGCGGAGTGTGGCGAAGGCAACGCTAGCGCATTATTGCTGCTTTATGAATTTGCCCCTTTATGCGTTATCTTTCTCATGTAATTTTTCTATCAACTGCTTCTTTTCTTTCATTCATCCCTGAAGAGGATCCTTGAGTAGCCTCGAAAATTTGCAGTTTGCAGCTATTCGATTAGGTTACCATAGTATCAGTTATCATATTTATTTTCCTTTTTTGGAGAACAACCTTTTTTTCCTTGCAGATTTTCTACCATTTGTTCTCTTTGATTATTCCACTTGTTTTTCTTCCCCACTTTTAAGGTTCAATGTCACACAGGTATCATTTATCAATCAAACAAAAAAGTGATCCCTTGTTAAATAAATTTATCCTGCGGTAGAAGCTGAGGTCTGACCTAAGTCAGTACAAGTTAATGATTTAAAAGAGAAAAAGTACCCCACTAGCTTCAAATTCGCTCAGCAGTCTCTAGTAATTAACAGTACCTAATTAAGGTCTCAGTTGTATGTAATTTTACAATTTACTTAATATGAATCCCAAAAAGTGCTTGTGCTAAAATAAAACTGGTTAAATCCAGCGATTATAAATTCATTATTGTGATACAGTTCATCTAATTATATATATAGGGGTTAAAGAGATGGGTACGCATATACCATTGGCTGTAATCAATTCTTATTCCACGATAGTGTATATCCTTTTACTACAGGATATATAATAGTTAATAGTAACCCCCACCAATCACTTTAAGTTGAAAAACTTTAAAGTGCAAGTGCTTATTAATTAATGAAAAACTGACCAAAAATTCATAAATTGAAAGTGCTCAATAGTGCTTAGCGCGTACGCCTTGACAAAGCCAGTATTGCGAAACGCGCGTCGGCGTTCCGAGTCCTTTTTAAACCTTAAAATTATTTAAAGTCAATTGGGTTTTCTAAGTAGTGGAGGGGGTGGGGAGGTTGCAAAACCTCAACCAGTGCTCGGTTCCCTGCTTAATCTTTCTGATACTAAACTCACAAGGGCCCGTGGATTTGTGGTTTTTTAGGCCTACTTAGATCTCTTCCAGTCTAGGACTAGATTAAAATTTGAGACCACAGTCCCGGGTACTCTGCCTTCCTTGTCTTTGTGGTGTCCCAGGGATAGAAATAATTAGGTAGTAGATTTGGGACAACTCCACCTCCTCCTCTTTTCCTTTTTCTGACTTACTTTCTGAACCAGAGCATTGTGTGTTTTTTAATATTTATCCTATTTATTGCGGTCTCTTTTTAATTAATTTATTGCTAAGCACTATTGAGCACTTTCAATTTATGAATTTTTGGTCAGTTTTTCATTAATTAATAAGCACTTGCACTTTAAAGTTTTTCAACTTAAAGTGATTGGTGGGGGTTACTATTAACTATTATATATCCTGTAGTAAAAGGATATACACTATCGTGGAATAAGAATTGATTACAGCCAATGGTATATGCGTACCCATCTCTTTAACCCCTATATATATAATTAGATGAACTGTATCACAATAATGAATTTATAATCGCTGGATTTAACCAGTTTTATTTTAGCACAAGCACTTTTTGGGATTCATATTAAGTAAATTGTAAAATTACATACAACTGAGACCTTAATTAGGTACTGTTAATTACTAGAGACTGCTGAGCGAATTTGAAGCTAGTGGGGTACTTTTTCTCTTTTAAAAGGTATCATTTATCACCATGTTCATTCCACCAATAATTTGCTGCTTCAAGAGGTAGCACAAAGTTATACAAGAAAAAACAAAAAAGCAGTTCTGGGAGGTTTATCTGGAAGGATATGAGCACAATCTCCTTAACAAGCATATTAACTGTTCTCTGTTACATTAGGAATCACAATTAGACAATATCTTTCTGGCTTGTGGGTCAGGGGGACATAAATGGCTCAGCTTTTACTTTGGTGTCATGACAATAACAGAAAAGATGCCACTAAATACATCAATTAACAGTAAAAAATGAAGATTTCCTGTAATTTAACTACAGACAAATGCAGATGAATAAGGCTGAATCTGGACCCTGTGGCATGTGCCACTGCTTAGTGTTACACATATTTAGTGCTCTTATTTGACAAATGTTAGTTACCAGTGCCACTCACACTGTCCCCAGCTATTTGGGGTTTTTTTTTGGGGTGGGGTGCTACCTAGTCACTAGTGAAAATAGATTCACTGAACTATTTTATATTCTAGAAATTGTTTACAAGTGTGTGTCTGAAATTATTTATCTGACTTTTTGAAACTTGCAAAATGACCCTGGATGGAAGTAAACCAATAATGGCATCACATATATTCTATGTCTGTTTCTCAAAAAATACACCCATTGTTTGAAGAATCACAGAAAAAAACTATCATCATTATTAGGACCCCCGTGCCTTCCACAACAAGTGGTGAGAACCCTTCTCTGTCTATCTAAGATGCTCTCCACGCACTGTGCTTGCATGAAATTGACATGGGAGCCATTATTTTCCACGAAGAACAGTTAGGGGCTTCTCTAACAACTTGATTCTTTTTTAGCTCTGCAAAAACATATACCTGATCCTAACAGCATTTTGGTGTTCTTATTACAAATCAAAACCACTAGATGTAGACATTTTCCATTTTGCTGTGATGCCTTCTATATTGTTCCCAAGGTAAATCTGACTCTTCATCTCTTGTGTTTTCTCTGATTCTTTCTGTTGGCTCTTCTATTTATCTCTTTCAGCGTCTTCCTTCCTTTTATCCATTTACAACCTTTGTCACATCCACTTTATCTCACTTCCTCATTCCTTATGACAAAAGGGCACCAAAAATAGTTTTAAGTAAGACATTCTGTGGAGCTTCCTCAGTATATTATTGTGCATTTATTATTATTGAGTAAACCTGGATGTGTGTTTCTTACTGAAATACTATGTGCATTGTTGCCCCACATACCTCCCAACTGTCCCATTTTCAGTGGGACAGTCCTGCTTTTGACAACTCAACCCGCAGTCCCGCATTTGTACTGAAATGTCCTGACTTTCTCTGCACTGAACAGCCAGAAAAAGATACAATGTTTCTAACTTAATTGGCTTTTGGCAGAGAGCCCAGAACAGCCAACAGATGCAAATAAGATACTTTTGTAACAATTTTGAGATAAGCAAATAAGTAGTTGTAACAATTTAACAATTAACCTTCATTAGCAAAACTGTAATAACTGTAAAAAAAACACAGAAATATGTTTAAACTTTCATAACCTGCCAAATCTTGTAAATTGAACATGGTAATTAGGGAGTGTGGCCACAAAAATGGGCGTGGTTGGCAACTTTTTTGTCCTCTTTTATTTCCAAAATGTAGGGAGGTATGTGAAGCGAAAAAATAATATGGGGAGGGGCCTCTCTCATAGTCCAGTAATTTTCTGCCCCTAAAAATCATGGATCATGGATATAAGACTATGGTGGTTGATTGGTCTCCTTCTACAGCCATTTTTGAGGCTTTAAGAAAAAATTCATTTAAAAATTACAAAAAAAAAAAAAAAACACCAGCAAATATTTAATTTATAATACTGGCTGTCTATGCAAGACACGCTGTTTAAAACACTTGATTGATAAACAAAACGTCTCAGAAGTGGTAAAAATAAACTCCACTTGTCCTCATTTTACAGTGAAATAAAAGCAGCCAAGTGTTATTAGCAGTTCTGAGGTGTTTGAGAGGAAGCTAAAGGGAGGTTTTAATTATAAGAAAAGGCAGTTTTTTGACAACTATGTAGAATTATGCCTTTCAATACAGGCAACAGTCCCAGGCTGTACAAAACAATGGGCTTTTAGCTAATATCAATCTAATTCTTTGCATAAACCACAGAGCAGCATCCGCTACACAATGGCCATTATTAACGGTCAGGGTAACCTTTTGTTTATATTTCATCTATTATGTTTAACGCTTTTATTTATTATACAAATGATAAGGCCCATTTATTATTGTGTGTATTTTTGTGAATTAGAAGTCCTTTAAACTCAATTTGCTTTCCTTTGTAAAAAAAAAAAAAACATGATTATTATCTTATTTAAGCCACAATGTCATCAAACCCCTCTGTTTTTAAACTCCAAAATTATTCCCCAAAAAATACTAATTGAAATGTTATTTTCTACTGCAAAAGAACGAGAATAATGCAAGAATATCATGGATTAAAAAAAAAGAAAGAAATGTGATAACTGTAAAACAGGAACATGCTTATTATTTGAAATATGAGAGAAAAGGTGATACAGCAAAGAGCTCCACCACAAAAATGGTGAGGTGGTTGTATATACATTAAACATACATTGATAGTTACATAGTTAAATTGGGTTGAAAAAAGACAAAGTCCATCAAGTCCAACCCCTCCAAATGAAAACCCAGCATCCATACACACCCCCTCCCTACTTTTAATTAATTCTATATACCCATACCTATACTAACTATAGAGCTTAGTATCACAGTAGCCTTTGATATTATGTCTGTCCAAAAAATCATCCAAGCCATTCTTAAAGGCATTAACTGAATCAGCCATCGCAACATCACCCGGCAGTGCATTCCACAACCTCACTGTCCTGACTGTGAAGAACCCCCTACGTTGCTTCAAATGAAAGTTCTTTTCTTCTAGTCTAAAGGGGAGGCCTCTGGTACGGTGATCCTCTTTATGGGTAAAAAGGTCCCCTGCTATTTGTCTATAATGTCCTCTAATGTACTTGTAAAGTGTATAAATGTCCCCTCGCAAGCGCCTTTTTTCCAGAGAAAACAACCCCAACCTTGACAGTCTCCCCTCATAATTTACGTCTGACAGCTCTGAGTACATCTTGGAAAAATAGTCCATTGTATTTAACTTGTGGTTATCCTTTTTCGGGGCATACTCTATAGCCAAACATTTTCTTAAAGTGTGTTACAAAGACACAACAGAATAATGTCTTTGTAACAAACTTTTTTGTCCAAATGGATTAAAGTCAAGGGGAGTCAAAATTATTTTTACACGTGCAACTTTTTTGTCGCAGCAAATGTTTTCGCTGGCGAATTTTTGCAGCAGTTTCGCGAAACAATTTACAAGTGGCGAAATGCAGAAATTCGCCACAAATCCATGCCTGGCAAATAAATTCGACCATCACTACGCACAAGCAGTAAAAGGGTTCACTTTATTCCATGCAAGGCCCCAGTATTGACATCCACAACATTACTCCTGTAACCATGGAGCCAACAAAATAATAAAAAAAATATCAGAATGTATCCAGTCTTTTATCACAGGCATCTTTTGGGAAGCCTCAAGGTTAGGCAGACTTTTTAATTACCTTCAAAATGAATTAACCTTTTTACTGCCAGAAAGTAAAGCAAGGTATTTCAGCAGGACCAGTATGTCTTATCTCATGCTGCAGCATTTACATTATTCATTACTGAGATCCATTTTTCTTGTTGTATATCAGTGAATACATGAATATACTGTAACTGCACAAAAAAAGAGAAACCATATCTGCCTTTCAGCTATGATCCTAAATGTAATACATGTAAAACCTATAAACAAAGCAAATATCAGTCCATTCTGAGACTTTATTTTAAAAATGTATCTATTTTATAATGCTTATGCCTTTCCAAATAAAGTTAATAATCTACAATTTCTGTAAGAAGCCGTTATGTGCCTGGCACTAATATTTGAAACAGGATACAAAGTGGTGTTCTGGACATACCACTTAAATTTTCAAACCCTCTTGTCTAAAGAAAATCTGAAAAAACATATATATATACAGATATGGAACCTGCTATTTTACGGATAAGAAATTTGGAACCCAGTAATTTGGAACCCATACCGTAAGTCTGCTAAATAATCATTTAAACATTAAACCATATAGGATTGTTTTGCCTTGGATCAAGTTCAAGGTACTGCTTTATTATTACAAAGTAAAAGAAAATAAAAAAATTTAAAAATTTAAATTAAAAAATATTATTTCATTAAAATGGAGCCTATAGAAGATGCCCTTCCCTTAATTCGAGCTTTCTCGATAATGGGTTTTCAGATAATGGATCCCATACCCCTATTGGTAAAGTGTTTATTAACCAGTATGCTTGAAACATAGGCGTTTTTTCATATACATCACCTTTCCTTAACTTGCAGCTACTAGAAATGTTTAAAACTAAAAACCCTATAATATTAGCGAGTTTAATTAAAACAAAGTACTATTTTATTATCACAGAGAGAACGAATGTTAGTAGCAAAATAAATATTTTTAAATCAGATAATTACCATCTTGATGAAGAATGAAGAATAGAAGGAACAGCTCTTAATAAGTTGTCCTATAACTTACCAGATATGAGAAATGCTAAAGAAGTTTCGTTATGTGAGCGATTTCTTGCAGCTCTGCTTGCAGAAGGAGGTGGATAGAAAACAATGACAGTAGGTGTTACTAATGCCAGGTTGTGTACAGGAACCAAAAATCTACATACAATGCATCTACTGTACTGCTCTTTTATTGTGTCTGTTGTCAAAGAAACTCTATATTTTCACATGTACAAAAACGAATGCGAAGGCCAAAGGTCTTTTTCTGTAAATTATTATTTTTTTTTGATCCAAACAGATGTTTGTGTAGTTAAGAGCAGGGGAGTGAAAGGAAGACTTAATGGTCAACTAAAAAAAAAAAAAAAAACAAGCACCACCCACCATTTTTATGCACTTTGCACACTGCCTGCTCTTACAACCTGCTCTCTTGCCTGTGACCAGTACCAGTAGTGCATGTCTTGCCTGCCTGCTATCATTAACACATTATTTCAATGCACTCAGGGCAGATACAAGCAGGGAGAAGCCCTTGCTAAGTTTATATGGACTCCTTTTGGTTCACACACATGTTGTGCTTTGGAAATTTTACCTGACTTATTGGACTTTTCCTCTTCTCTGTGGAGATATCTAGGTTTTGTTTTGTTGCACTTGCAGTATTTTTGATTTTTGGATGTTGATAATTGGACCATTTGAAACAAGTTTGGCCATCGGTTTGTGAACAGTTAAAATCAATTATGCTAATTGTCTATCACTGGGTGGTGTTAAATAGCCAATGTACACACTGATTTGTATGCTTGACATAGGGGTTTACCCCGAAAAGTTGCACTTTCACAAATGAACTAAGCAAGGCTTGGCCCTGCTTGGATCTGCCCTGAGTGCCAGTGAAATCATTTATCCTTACGGAATTTGGAGGTTCCCAAAGCCTTCTTCACCAGTCACCAGCCAGTGTGTGCAAGCGTGGTAATACTTTACAATTCCTCAGTGCTATCATTAATAACTTTACTTGATTCACATTTTTTTCGGATTTTTTATAGATTTTCACAATGTTTTCAGATTTTTCACCTGAAAACTCAGATTTTTGCCCGAAAACTTCGGGGTATTGCACGAAAACCAGCGCACATCAAAGTAAATAACCCCCTTCATCTTGACTTTCATTCTATTCATTTTTTAGCTGAGAGCTTCAGTCAGTTGAGTGTCTACTTATGCGTTTTCCATCTAGAAGAGGCCCCAGTACAACTGTTAGTTCTGCCAATTCATACCTGGTGGGGAAAAGTTTAAATGACCCAGTGGTGACTGGGTGATTGTTTATTGGATGTTTATTGGATATTTATTGAAAAACATCTGTGGCTGTAAGGTTTCATATATGTGCATGACATTTAACTATAGCAAGCAGTATTATAGTGCAGTACTAAGGGTGGAAAACATACTACTAACTATTTAGGTTATATCTTCCAGTCTTCATTCTACTGTGGCATTAGAGGCATTTCCATGCATTTCTGGTGGACAGGATGAACAACAGCAAGTGCAGTTTCCACCTTTGGACTTCTAAGGTTGTCTTCTTCCAATTGACCTGGTATTGTAAGGCATACAGCAGAAAGCCGCTGTTACTGCTGTTAACCACTCCGTGGGGAGTGGGTATGGCGGAAACTCAGGGGTGTACCCATAGACAACTGGAGGCTCAGACATGAAGCTGATGTTTTAATGGCACACAGAAAACATTTAGCAGGATCAGGCAAAAAAAGGAATAAACAGGGTCAGGCCAAGGTCGTTATCAGGAAATCCACAAAGGTAAGGTAATTGGGAACACAGGAATTTCGAGGTACTCACTCAGGAACAAGGAACAAGGTTTTCAAAAACAAGGTTATCAGGAATCAAGGACATTGATGAAGAGATCAGGACCAGCCCCAAGAGCCTCCAGTGGCTCATGTGGTAAGTGAAAGTGACAGGGAGCGCACCTCTCAGAGTCTGAGTCCCAGGCTGATCCTGACAGGTATCTTGCCCCATGCATAATTGATGTTGTTAACAGAACATTACCAGAAAAAATATCAGAAGGAGGATTTTGAGCTGAAAATGTTCTATTGACCAAAATACTGGCATCAAGTCCCAAATATCTTACAGCTCAATACAACTTTGGGCAAAAGGCTTGTTGGAGAAGGGTGTCTGTACCTGAGATATGTTGCAGACAATGGTGTCTAATAAATGTTATGGTATCTGTGCCACAGCTGTTAATGTATTGTCTCATGCAGTGAGATACACCATTACCCATCCAGACCGGTGTAGTGAGGTGATGAGAATTTGAGGAGTGAATAGTTTCTTAGGTTTCTGCATCTTGTCTAGAAGTATATTTCAGACAGAATTGTCTGAAATGTTCTGGTAAATATACATCTGCTAAACTGAGGTTCATTAGGCCCTTAAACATTTCAGTATGTTTCACTGGAGGTTAAACTAATATCAATATACTTGTAAATTATTGTTCAAAGAAGGGAGAAGAAAGCCTGTTTCTGTGTTTTGTTAAAAAGAAAGCTTCTGTTCATCTATAACCAATAAGTGTTTAAGTAGCTTTAGAAAGCCTAAGAGACTAATTAGTAATGGATCACCTTAATCTGTGAACAGAGTGAAGTGAGAAGTAAATGTAGATGCAGGTTGTTGACATTCTAGTACTATATATTTGGATTGCTAAAGGGGTTCAACTATGTTGGTAGCTTGGAGTAGCCTTTTGTGGATGATTCTTGGGGCATGTATGCCTTACTAATGCAACATAAACATTACATTTTCTGGGTGTTGCCCCCAAAGGTAGTATTGCCATCTATTTGTTTAAAACATTGAGAAGGTCAGTGACACTTGGGTGTTTGTGCCCAGAGCTTTGTACTTTGTTGAGATTGGGTTGCCTGAGTCAGAAACTGATTTTTTGTGGCACTGAAATTTTGAAGCAGAATTGGAGCATTTAAGGTTCCCATCATGCACTGAATTGACCTATTCGATCAAAAACTGACCTATTCAACTATAAAAAAACCTTCACATTTTGGTTGGTCTTTTTGAATTCGAATTTCAAAGTTTTTTCAATTCCAAATTCGACTCTTGATAAATATGCCCCTAAGTGTTGATGTCAATTACAGCAATCAGAGTGCATTGTAAAATATTTTGGTGGACAAAATGGTAGGTGAGAGAATCCAGATTCAGGCATGAAGTTACCCCTCTGCTGGAAACGATTAAAGAAACTGAGATATCATGGTGAAAATGATTGTAGTCCATAGGATCGCTACAGGACAAAGAATCGTCCAGTGAGTAAAGGTGGTCATAGACGCACCACGTTTTGTATGATATTTGGTGCATCTATAGTGGGAGACGAGCTGACTGATATCGACAAAAGACTGGGTGGGGTTCGTCAATTGGGCTGGCCTTTAAAGGCACCAGAATAGCTGCCACTGTTAGAGCTGAATCATCAGATACAGATAGAATTCTATTGTTTCTACATGTATACCTGACAATTCAGCTCTAACAGTTAGGGGCAGATTTATCAATAGAGATGGCGCGAACTGTTCGCCGGCGAACTTGTTCGCGCGAACATCGGGTGTTCGCGCTCGCCGGAAGTTCGCGAACGTCGCGCGACGTTCGCCATTTTGGGTTCGCCATTGTTGGCGCTTTTTTTTGCCCTCTCACCCCAGACCAGCAGGTACATGGCAGCCAATCAGGAAGCTCTCCCCTGGACCACTCCCCTTCCCTATAAAAACCGAAGCCCTGCAGCGTTTTTTTCACTCTGCCTGTGTGTGCTGAAGAGATAGTGTAGGGAGAGAGCTGCTGCCTGTTAGTGATTTCAGGGACAGTTGAAAGTTTGCTGGCTAGTAATCGTTTTGATACTGCTCTGTTATTGGAGGGACAGAAGTCTGCAGGGGTTTGAGGGACATTTAAGCTTAGGTAGCTTTGCTGGCTAGTAATCTACCTTCTACTGCAGTGCTCTGTATGTAGCTGCAGTGGGCAGCTGTCCTGCTTCTGATCTCATCTGCTGACTGCTGCAATAACAGTAGTCCTTGTAAGGACTGCTTTTATTTATTTTTTTGTTCCAATACAGAGCAGTATCAAGCAGATTACTAGCCAGCAAACTTACTATCATCTGTCCCTGAAATCACTAACAGCTCTCCCCCTACACTATCTCTTCCAAGCACACACAGGCAGATTTTTCAGATACATTTTTGCCCTTGATCCCCCTCTGGCATGCCACTGTCCAGGTCGTTGCACCCTTTAAACAACTTTAAAATAATTTTTCTGGCCAGAAATGTCTTTTTTAGATGTTAAAGTTCGCCTTCCCATTGAAGTCTATGGGGTTCGCGAACCGTTCGCGAACCGCTCGCATTTTTGCGCAAGTTCGCGAATATGTTCGCGAACTTTTTTTCCGACGTTCGCTACATCCCTATTTATCAAGGGTCGATGTGAATTTTCGAATGAAAAAAAATTCGAATTTCGAACTATTTTTTGTGTACTTCAACAAGGGAATAATCCAAATCCGATTTGAATTTGAAGTAGATGCAAAAATTAGAATATCGAAATTTATCATGTACCATCTCTTTAAAAATTCAACTTCAACCATTCGCAATCTAAAACCTGCCAACTTGCTGTTTTAGCCTATGGGGGACCTCCTAGAACCTATTTGGAGTCAATTGGTGGACTCTTCGAAACTTCAAATTGAATTTGATCGAATGCGCTATTCCTTTGATTGGTACGATTCGAATACGGACCTATTCAATTGAAAACTGACCTATTCCACCAAAAAAAACGTAGACAATTTTGGTTGGTCTTTTGAATTTTGCAGTTTTTCCAATTCAAAATTCGACCCTTGATGTATATACCCCTTAGTATTGAAAAAGAACGATCATTCCTGTGACCATTGGTTACAGGAAAGATCATAATTGTAACTTTTTTTGCCATCTTAAGTCATTGAGCCACCCCGATGTACAGTTTTTCCAGTGTTCTAGTATGCTAATTGGGTTTCTCATGGTGGCCTTGCTTAGGAGAACACCATGTGCACAAGATTTTTTTTTATTTTAGAAACTATAATGTTAATGTATACAGTGGAAAGTATATGGCCATTAGCGCAAGGTGTATTGACTTTTCATTCTTCTACTCTGTGGCTAGAATATCAGTAGGTCAATAATAAGCAGAACTACTTCACTAATAAAAAATTCCACAGTGTAAAATGTCCTTTGAAATGTATTTACCAATTACATGAATATGGTGTTCATTTTGTATATAATGGACCATATTAAACTGGTTATTTAATTTCATACGTATGCACAAAGATGACTGAGTTTCTGAGGTTTTTTTTTTCTTTGATACAAAGGAAGATTTCACTAAAATGTTCCAGTTTTTGGTTTCCAAAAGTGGTCCTGCCTTATTAGCTAGGTGTTTTGAGACCTAAATAAGAGTTAAATAAAAGCAATAAACAGCAAAGCACTCACTCCTGTTTCCTTTTAGCTTACAATTGAAGTTTTAGAAGCTCCCAAGTATGGTTTTAATTAAAGTGCTCTATTATGAATATTTAAATACCATAAAGCTTTACCTAAAATATTCTTGGAAGTCATATAAATTAAGTACAGAATTATGGGAATCTCAGCATCTTAGTCTGAAAGATGCCATAATAATAGAGGAAAATCAACATTTATGATCTAATACTGTGTGAAATTGTTATGCAAAGTTGCACACGTTTTACGTATTTCAGCATAAATAAATCATGGAAGGCTATTTTATATAGCGAGTCTGAGCAAAAAATCTCCTAAATGTTGTCATTTTACACCCCGTTTGAAATCAATGTGAGTTTCAATGAGAAAATGACAGCTACAAGCATGAGGATTTAAGCCATGACAATAAAATTAGCAGCCCTGCACATGGTGATGACATCCATTGACAATAGCTGCTCTGGCATGTCTTTTAAACTTGAAATTAAATGCAAACAAATATGGAAACTATTGGTTCTGCATAATCTGCACAAGCAGCTAAGGATGTATAAAATTATTTATGATTGAGATTAGGGATTTAAGATACATGGTGGAAAAATCTCATAAATGTAGGGCTTTTTCCCCCAATTTAAAGTGTACCTGATTACTACAAAAATTCCTTCTGTAAATCTGCAGTTTAATGGGCTTTTTAAAGATATGGAGATTAACAAATCTCTGAAATTGATTTTTTTTTCATCAGGAATTTTGATGCAGTGGAACGAATCAATGTTTGAAATGTTAGAAATAAACAGTTTCATGCAGTCTGGGTGGGGGAAGAGAAACAAGGAATAAAATCTCTAACATAAACCAAATTTAAATTATTTATGTGTTAATGTAGTCTGGGCATGAGGAGACATGCTACATTAGGGATATGCACCGGAGAGCACCTCTTCCCAGTATCTCCCTGTCTCTCTGCTTTATACATGTCACTCTGTCTCCATGCTGTCCTCGCTGACACCAACCCATATAGACAAATTTAAGGTAATGTAATTTTAAAAAAAAGGCAAAGTTTAGTACAGCTGTAGTAACCCATAGCAACCAATCTGATTTAGAGATAAAGCTTCCCCAGTGACCACTCCAACTACACACAATGCCAGGTTATTTTCCTATTCCCATCACCCCAATGCAAAAACAAGGATTGAAAATAAAGTGTGAGTTAGCTTAAAACAAAACTTTTTTAAGACTATATAGCCCATACCAGCCTGCACTTCTTTATGCTTTTGGTATTCATGCAAATTATTATATAATCTCGGTGCTTTTTAGAAACACCAAGGAAAATAAAGCAATAACAAAATAAAAATAAAAAAATCTTTTTTACAAAATTAGATGGTATATTTTTGTACCTTAAATGCACCTATTACATCAAAAGTATCTCCACTAGCTGTGTAGACTAACAGAGCTTGCACTACCCTAGGGGAAAGGTATAGTTGACATGTCCACCCAGTCCTTCAATGTGCACATTGAGAGAGCTGAGGCATTGTGTCCATGTGTGTGACTGGTATGGGGGTTGGCAGATGCTCACAAGGATGTTTTTCTTTAAAAAAAAAAAAAAAAACATTGTTTGCCCTATCTGGAGTGCAAACATAAACAATTTTGATGTGATAGGCACCCTTTACTAAAAACAAAATTATTGAAATCTATAATATTCTGAATATCAGAAGCTGCCCCCTTGATTTATCTTACTGGGGTATTGCCTTATTTATTCTGATGTAATAAGCTCAAATTAAATTTTAATGGAATGGACAGTAGCCAATGTTTATTAAGTTTCAAAGATGTAATACCAATAATTTAAATCAGTTTGAACCATAGTGAACTGGAGACTGGATATAATACAATATACTCCCACATATGCCAATTACTGTGCATAGCAATGAAGTGCCATAACCTAAACTTTTTCCACCTTCCTTTAAGATGCATGATACAAGCAGGATAGTGTTGGCGTGGTATTGGTTCCAATGTAAATGGCAATCCTATCAGCCCTAAATAGTTGAATGCAAATATGTGTTGCCCTGTTGGCAAAATCAAGTCAGTTCTAACTATTTTAATGTTGAAAATGAATATATAAATAGAGAATATAAACTGTATATGTATGCACACACACTCTGATATGCGTTTCAGAAGAAACCCACTATAGGTTTTTTTCTTGATCATTATCATATAAGAAAAAAAACAGACAGAATAGTGGTTTTGTTTTGTCGCAGAAAAATAGTTGCATGCAAACAAAAATCCCATTGTTCCATTTATATTAAATATGTCAATAATCTGGGGTAAAATAAATTGCTTGACATATTAGACACAATTCCCATTGACTCAGCAGCATGTACTTGTCACTTTTTAATGCAAATTTTTTTTTGCCTCATTGTGACTATATGAGTTTTCAAAAATATATATTTGCTTTTTTTTAATTGTAGAAAAATGCAATCACAAATATTGATAAATTTACACTATGGTTTAAGGCAGAGATATAGACAAATCATGACAGAACCTCAGCTGCAAATACAATTTCACTACAGTGAACCATTTAAATTCTGCTCATGAAAGGTGTTTATTTCTGGTGGGACAGATGGTTGAGAGTACAGAGTTGTCAATTTGAAGCCATCTCCTGTTTCTATTGGGGTACATTAAGAGACATTGATTTTGCTGGCAGAGGCTGAACAGCAGGTACATTGTATTTCTGTGTATTTCATGTAAGTGTTAATTGAAATGAAAATGATGCACAAGAGGCATTTAATCATTTCCAGGCCAAACACATTCTACTGTTTATTACACATATTACATTCTTAAATAAAAATGCGTCACATAACATTTTTGCATAGATATCTTACAATAGACCAATTTTAAAAAGAATTATGAAACAGACCAGTAACAAAAATAAATTTTTTTTCTTCATTAATAATTTTGTTACATTAACATACCACCATCATATAATACAAATAATATTTTATTTAAATCTTAAGACTTTTGTACAGCAAAACAAAAAAGACGTATAAAAAAACACAAAAAAGTAACAAAAAAACTCTGAATGAAAAAGGTAATTAAAAACAAAAACCATAAAGGGAATACGGAGAGCTAGAATTGGGTACTTCTTGGATATAGTAGAAATACCATAAAAGGCCTGAGAGAATATAATTAAGGGTCTCTCCATAAGCACTTGTTCGACACGCCAGCAAAAAAGAAATAATAGTGCAAAATTAATTTTTTTTTGCAAGCAGTTTTTCCAGTTTGAGTAGCATTCAGAATTTTCCCAAAGGTTTTTTTAAATAGATGACTACATTTAGGGGCCCATTTACTAAGGGTCGAAGTGAATTTTCGAATTCAAAACTTCGAATTTCTAAGTAATTTTTGGTTACTTCGACCATCAAATTGGCCAAAATGTATTCAAATTGAAAAAACTTTGAATATTCGACCATTCGAAAATCTAAGTACTGCCTCTTACTTCTACAATTCGATGCTCAAATTTCGAAGTTTTACCACTTCGAAGCTAGACCCTTAGTAAATTTGCCCCTTAAAATATAACCCCAATTATATAACTGAAGGCAGTATCATCTTATATGCTCTTAAATCTGTTCTAATTTATAGTCCATCTATTGCAATGGACAATACTCTTTTCAGTGGAATGTAAACTTATTTTACCCATGTTGTGTGGTTAACTGTAACTGAGACAATGACGAGTCATGAATGCAGTTAAATGTGTTTGCTTTTAAAAGACTGCATCATACATTTGTTGAAAATAGACAATGTTAAATGGCAAAATGACTAATGGGTGCAGAACCTCAAACTGAAATTAATGAAACCAACTTGTTCATTTAAAGTGTTTCCCTAAAAATAGTAGCTCTTCTAAATTTAGAACCTTTATGTGGCAGTATTAATACTGTCATGAAGTATATAGGTAGATTGTAGGGCATTGAAAGCATATATGGCACAATCAAATCATTAAATAGGGCACTCCCAAAAATCAAACTTTGCCCACCTATATGAACAGTTAATCAGTAAATTGGTTCGGAAAAGCTATTTTTACTGAAATATTTACCCTAGAGGTATCCTAGAACTGTTCATTAATGCAACATCTCCATTATGTTTGTCTATTAAAGGGATTTTTAAATACTTAGAAAGCAAGATCTAATTTTAAAGATTCCATCGTTAAAAAAAATCCATCACACTGACTCTTTTTTCATTGGTTAGTGGGAGAGCAAATGGCTTAAAATAGAACTGTGCATTGCAAGTCATTAGTAGGGTTCTCTGCTGCATGAGTATGCCACTGATATTAATAAGAATAATTATAATATTAACATAATATATATTACAATATAATAATATGTAATAATTATATTATTCATATTAACTATAATATTAATATTATGACTGCTATTGATTTATCTTAACTCTGAAATCATATTTAGAGTTCAGTTGTAATATATGTATACAAAAACCTTTTTGTACCCAGTAACTTTGTTCAAAATTCTGAATGGTATCCAAGTTAAAAAAAAAAGAAAAACACACACGCACACACACACACACATAAAAAGGCCTGAAAATGAAACGTTACAAAGGAAAATGTTCAAACCCATCCAGTGCCAGAGGACAATCAAGACACTGGTTTGCTGGTCCTTCTGGCATTGTAGGAATATATAGAAAGAAAATAACCTAGACAACTCCATTAACGGGGTTGAAAATAAGGCAGCAGAATTACCCCATACTTGCTGAAAATCTGCTTACCAAGAATTACAATTAGGGGAGTTAGACAAGACCACAGTCACTCTTCTCTTTCATTCATTCAACGGAGGGAAGCAGAGGGTGTTCACCTACTCAGCCTCTGTGTTCTCAATACAAGATTGAAAAAAGTGCAACATTTATGAAATACTACACTAGTCTTGAGCTTAATGTGATCATTTTCAGGATTACATTAATGATTGGGAGGTAAAGGGCCCCAAGACCCTGCAAGCAATGAGTGATACTTTAATACATTGACAATCTTCACCATAACCTATTGTGTAAAAAACAGTTATTACATGAGCTGTGGAAAAAAAAAACATTATTTGATTTGAAGAGATCAGTTTGTTTTTACTTTTTGGTGAATCTTCATCAGCTTCTAAAAAGTGATTGGCCATTTATAAGTACAAGGGTTTTTATTTGGAGTGAAAAGCCAGGTTAGGGCTTCTTGAAAACATTTTCTTCTTTTTCTGTACACAAATATAACACACAATAAGAACATGGAGACCTATACTTTTAGAATAGTATTTTTATGTTTCTTTGAAAGGTATATGTTTTGATTGTTAGTATGCGTTACTTTAGATATACAAGAAATTACCAATGAACATAAGCTGACATCTCAGCAATTCCTGATTATCTGACAATGTGTTAAATGGCAACGTGCCCAACCAGATATCTATTGCCAAGTTAGAAAATCTTAAGGAGGAGTACATAGGCCCCACTTATGATTCAACCACTGAATACAACTAAATATATGTCTGGCCAGCTTTCATCTATGACATTTCAGCACACTAGGTCTAAAAGAATAGTTGGAGAATTGTGTGTTGCCTAAACTCATTAATTTCAACAAGGCATACAAATTTAAAATATTGTATGTGCTTGTCACATTTTAATATTGCAATTAATCAAGTGTATGAAACTGTTGACAATTTTTTTTCTAATCTCATTATTGTCAATGTTATTCTCTAAGCCTAAGCAGCAATAATATAGGTTACAAGGCAATTGACTGGCAATTTTGTCTTAACTGCTTATCCTGCACATGGTGGTACCCACAAACCAACATTTTGAGTCAACTAACATTTTTGTGTGCAAAAAGGTTATAGATTGGCTTTTCTTACAGACAGTTCTTTGGAACTTTGCATGAGAAAAAGTCACCATGATAGAATGGTCACGTGCCATAACGCTAGGGCAAAGAAGAAAACTGGGCAAAAGAGAGTAACTACTTTCTGTTTCAATTCCATGGGTTTGCCTTTGGCACAGATTAATACTAGAGATCACTGTGATAAAAAGGTTAATTGTTACAAGAAAGGTTCAACAACATTTCTTGGATTGTTCATGCTTGGTTTCTACTAGCAGCAATACTAAATATTACATTTAAAATGATAGGAGCCTTAACTTAAAGAACACAAACTGACAAGCTTCTGTTCAGGTTACTGCAGTTTTTTAAATCTATTGTTTTCTAAGAATATCACAATTGGTGTAAGGGGGCTATGCTGAGCAGGTATGCCAGTGGCTGAAATCTGCTCCTTAGGCTAAGTGTACAGTATCCAATTTGTCAGTATTTAGAGCAAGAAGATATTCTGAATCCCAGTTAATCGAAAATCTTACCATAATAGCCAATGTTTTAATCAGAAAGCCATTATAGCGCCAGGCACCAGGAGCAGACATGCCATACATATGTTTTTAAAGCAACAGGTTTACCTTCCTGGGACACAACTGGGGTCCAGGACATGTGTCTTTTTGTTTTTATGCTGAACATGGTTCTGCTTTCCAACATAGTGCAGCATTAAGTGCCAATTAGTTTACCTGTCTGGCAAAAGAAAGTCTGGTTATTAAACTGGTTATTGTTGTCAATGATAATGTCTGATGTTAGAAATCTATACAGATGCATCTTAGACTTACACACTAACTGACTGCAAACAGTGCAGGACTGTGAATAGTAGACAATATTAACACCAGGATAATTAAGGGATAATTCACTGTGGATCTGGCTACCCTAGGGGGCACATTTACTATTGGTCGAATATCGAGGGTTAATTCCCTCGATATTCGACCCTTGAAGTTAAATCCTTCGACTTTGAATATCGAAGTCGAAGGATTTAGCGCAATTCGTTCGATCAAATTTGAATCCATCAATCGAACGAAGTAGGTGGTCGAAGTTTTTTTTTAAAGAGACAGTACTTTGACTATTGAATGGTCGAATAGTCGAACGATTTTTAGTTCGAAACGTTCGATTAGAAGTCGAAGTCGTAGTCGAAAGTCGAAGTAGCCAATTCGATGGTCGAAGTAACCAAAAAAATACTTCAAAATTCGAAGTATTTTTTACTTTAATTCTTCACTCGAGCTAAGTAAATGTGCCCCTAGGTGTACCCGAAGCAGTGGGTGGAAAAAAAAGAGTTATGATTGCTGCTATTTGTTTGTAAACCAAGAGGTTTTCTTTAGATGATTGTCAACTGCACTGCATACGTTAATACCTACTAGCAGAGCATTGCCCCTTCGTTCCTTACCAGTACCATGGCCCTACCTATCATTCCAGTCATTTTCAGACACATAGTAAACAGTGACTAAAAGTATAAACCTGTAGCAGAACAGAAAAGTGCCCTTATTATTCATAAATGTTTGTCTACCTTTGATACCGTTTTGTATACAGCTCCTATGCAATAATACACAGGGTACAGATGCAGTTAATGTACATTTTTGTGCGTGTTAGGGAAATTTGATGAGACTAATAATGTGAATGTGTGTTCTCTACAAAGCTATTCTTAATTTACAAATAAAAGGATAATGATAATACTATATTTTGCATACTGCAATTCCTAGTTATACAGTATGTATATATGTAAGTATACAGATTATGAAACAACTGTGCATTATTAGAAAATAACTTCATACATACAGGGCCAGGATGTATAGCACCCTGTGCCCAATAGTACAGTGGCTGCCCATCAAAATATTTGAAATGCAGTGTTCAAATTACAGTGATCTTTTGAGCTACCACTAGAAAATCTTATCTCACCTTAAGTACATACTTAAATGATTTTACTATGCGTGGCTTTATACAAAATAATTGTCATTACCTCCTTTCCTGCAAACCCAACATTTTAATTGGATCACAATGGATCATTCCTAGGAGGATTTTTTCCTGTATAAATAAACACTGGGGCCTTGGATCCTTACCAGGGCACTAGCTGTGTAAATTATTTTTATGAATTTTCCTGTGTTTGTGTGGGTATTTTTCACGCATATGTTATATATCTCTGCAACATATGTCATAGGGGTATATTTGTCATAGAGTGAAGTTAGAGATTGTCACGGTAGACATTCAGCCACTCTCCATTCATTTCTATGGGATTTTTAAAAGAGTATTTATCAATGGGTGAAAGTTCATCCTTTGATAAATACGCCTTTCAAAATCCCATAGAAATGAATGGAGAGTGGCAGAATTTCACTCTAGAGGACTGTGGCAATCTCTAACTTCACTCTTTGATAACTATACCCCATAGATTATTAAAATAATAATATTGAAACAAATCTAGCACCAGTGAGAATCTGGAGGTGACAAGCTAAATGAATTTGCATGCATGAACAAGAAAACATTTCTGATTGCAATGTCCTTCACTGTCTCAGTCCTATATTTCAAGAGCCAGACCCAGACACCCTCTCAGAACCGCCTAGTGTAGAATAGACACATTGAAAGAGGTTATTAAAGCCTCACTCACTGCGGGTCAACAAGGGGGTTAAGAATGTCTAACATGAGTTGGTTTGTATGTAGACTTTAAAGGAAGAACAATTACTTTTTGTATTTAGTGTCCTAGAAAGTGATGGATTTGGCTAATGCACTTACATCTTTTCATCCATCCATTTATTAATGCGTATTAATTGTGGTTCAATCTGCATTTTTGTTCAGTCCATGAAAGCCCAGGCTTACCTATAAAGCTAGAAAAAGCCAATGTATACATCTCCAGTGAGTAGCTCTTTGCACTGGACAAGGTTTTAGGCAAACCTTAGCTTAAACAATATACAATACATAGCTAATATATGTTATTAAACATCCTATTGAGCAGGTAACTATTGCATTCAGTGTGATACGTAAATGTGTCAGTAATTCAGTGCTATGAAAAAGCAGGTTACACATGACATAAGTGATGCAAACCAGCCATTTTAAATTGATTGAACACAAAAGAATACATTTTTGTGGTATAAAATGAAACCTTAATTAATTCTCCTTCTGAAAATGTATTGTATGATTTAGAAATGTCTACTGTAAAAGGTTGTGTGGTTAAATTAAACATTTGCATCAAAATGCATGGGGTTATATAATACAGGCAAAAGTGTGTACTGTGCCAGTAACCATGGCAACCACTCAAATATTTGCTTATATTGACAGCACAATATGAGCAAAAGTTAACTGCTGATTGGTTGCTATTGGTAGATGAAGAAGGGCAAACTGTGCCTATTCTACCACATAACCCCTACAATTTCTTAATGCATATCAATGACCCTTGGCTTTTATCACCCAATTAAAAACCCATCAAAATGGCCATAACATTAAAATATATATATAATATTTTTTATATGCAGAAGCAGAAGGCTACAAGGATTGTCAACAAGCAGTGCTTCAGGTATATTTAAGTACATTTTGTTTTTTTAAATCTTTGGAATCAAACATTTTCTTTTATCCTTTTTTGTTCATAAGGATCTTCGGAACACCTAAAATGGTCTTAGATTTTGGTCTCTGATCATGTACATTTTTCAACGCCTTACCACCAACAATGAAACAATAGGAATATAAAGAAAGAATTCAGTGACAAAAAAAATTAGCTATCTATAGGCAGGTTCTCTACCTCAATATTAAAGGGGAGGCAAAAATCCATTTAACAGCCCGAGGGTGTGATAGCACTGCTAGGCCCTTTGGCAGTTAATGGCTTAAACCCCAAGTGCCAATGATGCTCTTTAAGTTATCAGTCTATCAGTTTTATTTTTCAAATATTTACTTTTTATCTTTTTTTAATTATAGTTTTTTAAATTTTTTTATATTACTTTTTTCTTTTTATAGTTTTTTTTTTTTTTTTCCGTTTAACAGTCAAGGAGTCAAAACAAGTTAAAAATATGCCAGTTGGCTGGGATAAAAGAGCTGCTTTTGTCAGGGACACCATGGGACCATATGTGCAATTTTACTAGTTGTTTAGGGATGGTCCCAGACTATCCAAAATAGATAACCTATCCCCCTCGACAACTACTTGAATTGACCACTTGTTACGATTTGCAGTCTCTAGAAGCAAGACTAGTGACAGCATAGTAGTATGTACACAAATTTCCTGATCATGATGGATTCTGGGCCGTTTTAAATATATGAGAAAATGATTGATTTTGTTGGGTATATAAAATTGTTTTGTGACCCGAAGATATTACTAACATGAGATTACAATGAATTTACAGCTCTAACATATTACTGTAACCCTGTAAAAAAATCACCAATGGAAATTATATCCACTTAGTTAACAGATATCTGAGCTCTTAACTAATTTAAGAGCATCCTAAATAATGACCTTGGTATTCAAGGTAGTGTCTCCTCTTTCGTTTATTAATGAGTCAATCCCACAAAATCAACTTACTGTACTTTAAGGTGTCCTCCAATATCCAGTGTTGTAAGGATTTATATATTTGGCTTTTTTGTTGTTGTTAGACACTGAAACAAAATATTTAGTACAAAAATGCAGCTGCTCTCGAAATAACATCAAGTTTCTAACTAGTTATATTGTTAGGATTAAAAATCACTAATCAAGCACAATTTTGGAAAGTTCAGTTGGTGATGGCTTACAGCCCACTGACATTAGAAGTCACGTCTAAATCGCTGGTCCAATCCAAGCTAAAAGTGTCCAGACAGAGAGCAAGAAGTTGAATAAGATAAATGTTCAACGAGAGAATGTACTGTAACTGAACAATGTTACTCATTGAGCCTGTTTAAATTAAAAACAAGTTAAAAAAAGACAAAACAAAAACTGTAAGGTCTGTAACCTTTGGAAGTGTGCACACTGGTAGTCACTGGTAGGACACTCTAGCTAAATCATTTTGATCCCACTCATTCAGTGTTAGCGGCTTGAAAAGTCACTAGTGCATAAGGTGTGCCACACCAAAATAAGTAAAAAACAAATAATTTAAGGGAATGAGGGGATATAAATGTTTTACCATTGAAGAGTTCTGTATGAAACATAGACCAAACAATTGCAGAACCTTGGTCATGCTTGGAACTTCACCTGTTTACTGCCAGTAAGGCCTATGGCATTGAGTTAAAAAGGGTTTTAAAAGCTCCATAATCAGGTAAAACCACAGAGGGCCATGTAGTCAGATCCTAATAGAAATAGGACAGTTTTTTGTTCTTGATTTGCAGTCTTCAGATTCACATACATGAAGCAGAAAGCTCATGGACTGCGATTTGGTTTCCTAGTTCGCAAATCCATCTTTTTTTAGCCTCAAAGATTTAAAACAAAATATTTAGTGCTACGATTCGAAAGTGGATTTTAGCAGCTTCTGAGATGCAATAAATTGAGTTCTTCAGAGCCTCTCAAATCTACTGTCCACTTGCAGAGATGTCTTGTTCTCTTAGTTGCCATGGTGAGACATACAAGATCACCCAAAATGCAATTGCTTAGGATTTTGTAGATCTTCAATATTCAAACCTCCATCCATGTCTTCCATGTATTTCTCACTTAGGCTGGGGGTAAGGCAGAACAAACAGATGTTGTATGCATGAATGTGTGACGGTGCATGAACAATTGATATGGATTTTGTGTACAGAGTTTTACATGTGACAATGTTCTCCTGCATAACCACAATTGCCCACTGCAACAGATGGTCTGTTCAAGGCTGGGGTGCCATCTCTATTTTGAATGTCCTTAAATATGTCTCTTCATATGGAGGGCAAGGTGATCAGACCTTGAAAAACACCTACAGGTAAAGCAAAGAAAAAAGCATTTAGTACATGTGTTTATCATCATCATAAATATTTTAATAACCAGGCATATTATGTAGAGGAAAGCAATTTGTATCTGTCAACTACATGGGCGTAATATACAACACCAATGTGAATAGCTATGGGGGACACACAACCCAACATTTTGTGCCTCCCATTTACACATACATATTGTGATGCCAAAATGTATTAAAACTAGTGTTTAATTATGGGTGCTGGAAATAGGATATTGGAAATTTGCCACATTCAAGGCTCTTTTTTGTATTTTGTATAGAAAGAGCAAATTACTACAAGAATATATTTGCAGTCTCATTTAGGTCTAAGAGTTAAATTCAGGAGCTCCATATACATTTGAAGTGGTAGCCATGGAAGGTGCAATCTGTGATGTGTGCCTTGTACTGGATTAAAATAGGCACAGTGGAACCCTGTATTAAATACCTGTCTTTGGTAAAGGGCAAGTACTGGGCTCATTTGTGCCTAGCATCCTTATAAAGTATTTCCTTGTGTGTGCTTGATGACATGGAGAGGTGTGCTTGGAATGCCCACCTCTATAGTATGTGGCCACTAGCAGTTGTGTTTATAGGTGCCACACTAGCTTTGGAACCTTGCTCTATTATTGAGGGCACTATTGTATTAAATTTCCTTAAAGGGAACTGTATTGTAGTAATTAATTGGTGCACTGGACCTCAGGAAAAATCATGGCCAGTGATACTGTAGTTCAACCCTTACTTGTATTCTTGGAGCAGCACTATAGCTGTTATTTAACCAGGAGTCACAGTAAAACACTTAGGGGGTCATTTGCTACGCTCTGAATACCCGAAATTTCCCCGAAATCTGAAAAATTTGTGATTTTTTGTGTTATAATAGGCTTTAAAAAAATCACAAGTTTTTTATTAAACCCCGAGGGCTAAAAAGCCAGAATATAAAAACACAGCATCTTAAACCTGTCGAGGTTGCATAAAAGTCAATGGGAACAGTCCCATTGATTTTTGGTTGTGTCGTGGGTTTTGGAAAATTTCCCTTTGTTTTCGGAGCGTTCGGGTGAAAATTCACAAAAAAAGTCGTGAAAATCTGAGCTTTTGCCGCAAAAGTAATTTTAGGAAAAATGTAATAATAAATAAGCATTAAAAACCTGAGCCGGTTAGGTCGGAGATTGTAGCAGGCGATATTGAGATAAATTCAGACCTTGATAAATAACCCCCTAATTGTATTCATATTAAGGTGCATTTAGGGCCCTTTTCCCACGTATCACTTTAATCTGCTAATATTAAAGAAAATTAGATTACTCTCCAAATCCAACATTTCATGTCCTATAAGACTTCCTACAAACACTATGACTTTTATGATTATTTACCTCTCCCCCACCTCTGCACCTTCTGCTTGCCTCTGATTTTTGAGCCATCTGTTGAAGATACATTAGTCTCAGACTGAGTACTTCCACCTCCCTTAATGTTCTCCCTGAAAGCCTGAATATCTCAGGCACGGCTACAAAACTCCCATCCAATATAATGCACATTATTTCATTAGGATGTCAATTAACAGGGTGCTGACTATATTGTCAATTAGGCAGGGCTGAGAATGTTTGAGAAGAGACTTATAATGAGACTCTTCTACAATAAAGGTATCTATTAGTATCTGAAGGCTTATTCTTAAATAACCAAGCCATTTGTATGAGAATTGATCAGGTCATTAATATGGTTAAGGTTCTCTACTGGCACAGAGGTAAGTACAACAACAACAAAACATACAGTAAAGAATGGAAGCATAAATGATTTTGTGCATAGGGAAGTTCTAAATTGCATAATTTTATATATATATATATACATATATATATATATATATATATATATATATGATGGCTGCCATATTGCTTCCTACTACTTCTGAAACATTTCCATAGATAATAAAAGACATTGCTTCAGTTAAAGTCACAAGGGATGGTGATGCTACTGCGGGCTGTGCACAGTTGTCAAGCATACATCTATGGAGGCAACAATATAGCTACAATTGCATAGAAGAAGAAATGTTATTGCATAAGGTTATGATATATGAGCTTACTAAAGCTTGTAAATTTTACTCCAGTTGCTTCTGCATAGATTATATAAATATGAAAATGACAAGAAAAAGGGAAGGGGTGAGGAAGAAACTCACCCAAGTAAAGTTCACACCAAAATTAGGCTGGAAATTAGTGATGAGTGAAATTTTTTGCCAATATTTGGTTGTCCATAGACTTTAATGTACTTCAGAAAATGTAAAAAGTAAAAAAAAGTAAAAGGGGTCAGATTCACCCATCACTACTGGAAACACTGTGGTATGCTTTGTGTTTCTGTACCAGCAGGCCTATCAGAGCCTCAGAAAACACCCTTACTATTGTGATTTTGTCTATATTGCATATTCAGCAATATTCATCAAAAAAGGTAAAGAACATGAGATGCTGTCAGTTGCCTGAACTAAGGAACTAAATCTCAGCATAAAGTCTGTATGCTATACAACACTGAATCACAATCAATACAGTATCAGATTATGGTACGCTGTACCAAGGAAAACAGTTAATTTATTAAATATTATTTTTGTATAATCATTTTGATTCCAAACACCTCCTAAACTTCACAAAAACTTCACAAAAAAACAAAAGCTTCTCAACAGCAGCCCAGTGCACATTGAGCATGTGCAGTGTCACTGACACTCATAAGATGGCCTGATAGAATACGGAGAGCTGCTCTGGACAGCTTTGAAGACATGGATCATTACTGTTAAAGGGTTGCTAAACCTCTGGGTTGGTACAGTTAAGCTGGCCATAGATGTTGAGATTTTTAAAAGATCAGATCCTGATTGTGAGACCACGATCTTCTCAGAACGATCGTACGAATTTACCATCAACTAAAAAGACCAATTTACCAGGAAAACAAAGGGTAGCTGCCTGCTTGGCCCTGCAAACATAGAGAGATTGCACTGGGGCCGACAAAGATTTTTTGACCTGGCCGATCAATTTCCCGACAGATGTCGGGCGAAAAAACATAAGATGTACGATCGTTCGAATACCACTAACCGCACGATAATTTCGAAGGATTGGTCGGGCTTTCCTAAAATCGGTCGTTCGGCAAGAAGAATCGTCGCGTCTATGGGGAGCATTAGTTCAGTATATAAATTATAGCCATATTCATTTTAGGCATTACTTCTATTTTGTGAACTTAACTTCCTAGCAGTTTCAGTGCAACAGCAGGCCCTTCAGTGTTAGAGTGCCCCTGTCTGGCTCACATAGACCACAGCCAGGTAAGTTGGGAGGGGAGTCAGGCTCTGGAACATATTGGGAAAAATGTATAACCCCTGAATGCTATAAATTTGATAAATCAGTTTTTATACTTTCTGGTGGTTGGCTAGTATACATATGAGTAAGTGCCCCAGCAGGCACGAAACGCGTTAGGTCTTGCTCTGATGTCCTAATAAATTTTTCAATTTTTTAATTGATTGATTCATTATTTTTGGGTATACTCGCACTTTCCTTTTTTGAAATGTTGATTTGGTTGGCTAGTATCCCTAGTTCAGGCTAAATTCAGTGGACAAACTCCTTTTTCCTGGATCTCACAAGTTGGAGTATCATGAGGTGTCCATCTGGGGAAAATGCTCTTCCCTATGAAATTGCCTACCCTAGCTGACGGCCCAATTTTCGAATGATTCCAAAGACTGAGAGACATTAAGCCTGTTTAGCGTGGTGAATATATATGATAAAGGCAGGCCATCCACCAGCAGATCTGCAGGTTGAGTGAGCAGGTTTTTAGAAGAACAGACCAGTTGTCACCTGAGGCCCACATCTGAATTAGTCCTATTCTATTTCTATTTGGCCTCAATCAATATCTGAGTATTATTATTATCATGTATTTATATAGCGCCAACATATTGCGTAGCACTGTAAGCCCAGATACTTGAATAACAATAGGATGCTGTTAAATTATCAGGTGATAAGTAATGCTATAACAGTATGCAAAGGAACAAGTTTATGTAGGCCTGCTGGCAAGGACTGCCTTCATTCCATGATGCTTACCACATGGCACTTAACTGCTATATATTTATAATAAAGTCTGTCCTTCCTGTTTGTGCATCTATGCAGACAAACAATCCCCTAAAGCTTATGTACTGTGAGCATTCAACTCGATGAAAAAATAAAATTCAGTGGAAACCTCAGACAAAGGCTGCTTTGGATATACATTTGTGATAACACTGCAATAATCTGAAACCTGAGATATCTGGCTACTTTCCATTCCTTCTAAATGTAACATTAAATGTTTTCTGAATTACTCGAGAAGTGATAAGCCATCATATATTAGAATTTCCAGTAACTTCATCCCTCCCTGTAAACATTTAGGGTTCTGTTACAGAAAGCTAATGTATCAATTAAGAAGTAAAAAGGCAGAAAATGGTTTAAAAAAAAAAAAAAAAAGAATCATATTTGCTCAAGGATATAACATTGCTCTACTAAAAGGCCGTAAAACATTTCCTTTATTCTTCCTTACAGGTTAGTAATTGCACACCTCCCCCCATTATATGGAGAATAGTTGCTGTCAATCCAGAATATGAACCCCTAACATAACATAAACCTCCCTCCACCCTAAAATACATATTTCTTTCACAAGGGCATCAATCAAGGAGTAGATTAGCGATGACAGCTTTGAAGCAAGTACTGCACATATACATATGTTTAGTGGAAATCCTGCCTGCGGCTTTGCATGCTGAATATGGGTTTCTTTTTCATTCTTTCCTACCAAAGCAGTATTACTGTATATGGCTGATAAATTGTGAAAGGTAGGAGGAGACATGATGTTTTTGATATGACTTATTGCATTTCAAATATAAAGCAGAAAAATATTACAGGCATAAGAGGAATGTGCTAAGAAAGTTCATGTATTACCCAGCTTCTCCATGTAGTTTTGATTGAAAAAGGACAACTGGCCATCAAGTTCAGCCACTCCAAATGAATTCCTAATGTGTATCAGTTTAAAATAATTATGGACGATGGTCTTCCTGTAGAACTTTCTGGATAAGGGTTGTTGAGATTCTGGATGTACTTTATACAGTTAGGCCCATAAATCTTTCTACCGAGACAACTTTTTTTCTAATTTTGGTTCTGTACATTACCACAATGAATTTTAAATAAAACAACTCAGATGCAGTTGAACTGCAGACTTTCAGCTTTAATTCAGAACAAAAAGATTGCATAGAAATGTGAGGAACTAAAGCCTTTTTTTAACACAATCACTTCATTTCAGGGGCTCAAAAGTAATTAGACACACTAAAATTCAGCACTACTTCTGACAAAGTAATTGTGGGAGGCCTATTTCTTTTTCCAATCTAAACAAATAACAACAACATAAAATAAAACATTTAAATCAACTAAGCCCGTCACTCGCCCTTGCTAGAGGGGTTTTAACATATCTTCTACTGTATACGTTGCAGTGAATCCTGGGAGGCAGCCACTACACCCATTCTTTTTAGGTAGTTGTTGCTAGAATTAGAGGGAAAATGTTAATTTCTAATACTTCGTTGAAAACCCTTTGCTGGCAATGACAGCCTGAAGTCTTAAACTCATGGACATCACCAAATTCTGTGTTTCCTCCTTTTTAAAGCATTGCCAGGCCTTTACTGCAGTGGCTTTCAGTTGCTGTTTGTTTGTGGACCTTTCTGTCTGAACTTTAGTCTTCAACAAGTGAAATGCGTGCTCAATTGGGTTCAGATCAGGTTACTGAGTGTCCATTCAAGAATATTCCACTTCTTTGCTTTAAAAAAACTCCTGGGTTGATTTTGCTATATGTTTTGGGTCATTGTCCATCTGTATTATGAAATGCCTCCCAATCAATTTGACTGCATTTAGCTGGATATGACCAGACAGTATGTCTCTGAACACCTCAGAATTAATTCGGCTGCTTCTGTCCTGTGTCACATCATGGATAAACACTTGTGTCCCGGTGCTACTGGCAGCCATGCATACCCAAGCCATCACACTGCCTCCGCCATGTTTGACAGATGATGTGGTATGCGTTGGATCATGAGCTGTTCCTCAATTTCTCCTTACTTTTTTCTTGCCATCATTCTGGTAGAGGTTGATCTTGGTTTCAGCTGTCCAAAGAATGTTTTTCCAGAACTGTGCTGGCTTTTTTAGATGTTTTTTAGCAAAGTCCAATCTAGCCTTTCTATTCTTGATGCTCATGAGTGGCTTGCACCTTGCAATGCACTCTCTGTATTTACTTTCACGCAGTCTTCTCTTTATGGTAGACTTGGATTTCGATACACCTACCTCCTGGAGAATATTGTTCACTTGTTTGGCTGTTGTGAAGGGGTTTCTCTTCACCATGGAAAAGATTCTGAGATCATCCACCACTGTTGTCTTCCGTGGACATCCAGGTCTTTTTGCGCTGCTGAGTTCACTGGTGCTTTCTTTCTTTCTCAGGATGTACCAAACAGTAGATTTTGCCACTCCTAATATTGTAGCAATTTCTCAGATGTGTTTTTTCTGTTTTTACAGCTTAAGGATGCCTTGTTTCACCTGCATGGAGAACTCCTTCGACCACATGTTATTTGTTCACGGCGAAATCTTCCACATACAAGCATCCCCCCTCAAATCAACTCCAGGACTTTTATCTGCTTCATTGGTAATGACAGAAGAAAATAAATTGCCCACACCTGCTCATGAAATAGCCTTTGAGTCAATGGTCCAATTACTTTTGAGCCCCTGAAATCGTAAGCATGACCACAAGGTCAGATAAAGCTAACTAGATGCACCTTGATTCCAGTTACCGTTTCCCCAGAGTACAATACAGAAAGAGGGAGCCAAAAAGATTTATAAGTTGCCTATTGAACTTATGTCAGGCTTTACTGAAGAACCTTAGAACATTTAGTATAAAATCAATAGTATGTTTTATCAGGATTTGTTAAATAAACATAATATTATTACACCATGTCAACAAAACCAATGATATAAATGTTATTGCTTTCTGAACTCTGTCAGATAACAGGCTCACACAGAAGAAGTGTCTTCTAGGTATAAAGACACAAAACAGGGAACAATAACGCCACATATCTGTGCTATTTATTGGATTTTACCATAGCATGGTTTATTACAGTATCTTGACAAACAAAAGACAAACCTGACAGAAATCCTAGTAAAATTTCTAAAGCCTGTCAAAGAATTTACAAAGAAGCCCAATAAGGCTCAAAGCACATGGAATTCTCTGTCACTGTTTTTCAGAAAAGTAAAACCCGACAAAGCAGCCTGTTATTCTTAGTAATGGAAATGCCTGTCACCGCTGGTTTTCGTCCAGAAAAGATGCATCTGAGCAATCTCTGGCCGAAATAAACTAATAACAGGCTCCTCAGCAGACATGGTTTGTGACTGGTTGCATGACACTCTCACCATTAATGTCACTGGGAATCAGGAGGTTTGTTCACATTGTGCAATCTGATCTGATGCCCAGCAATAACAGTAATAACAACATAACAATAATCACCACATCTCGTTTGATTTTGACTGAACTGCACAGTCACAACTGTGATTGAGTTTGAATTTGTTACATTGTAAGAGACAAAATACAATTATCAGTATAGAAAAGTGAGAAACTAAGAGTAGTAGGATAATAGAAAAGGTATCAGCTTCAGTACATCATAGCCTTACCATTGCTAACATTTCTGGGTGTTTCTAAATCAAGTAGAGGTCATATACCCAAAATATCAACTTTGGAAAAGTTTAAATGCAGAGTAATTTCTCGGAAATTAACTGTACAAGTGCATACTACTAGGGGGTTATTTATCAAAATCAGATTTTTTCAACCAAAACAGTCTGACCAAACTAGAATCCACGATTTGCCCTTATTTAACATTGAAAAAACTCAATAAAATTGGTTTGGAAAAAAACTCGGACAGTTTGCGTTTTTGTGAAAAAAAACCCAAATTTTTCTTGTTTCATGCCTGAAACGCTTACATTTTTCATGAAGTTGCTCGAAACCACAGAATTTTTCAGATTTTTCAAATTTGAAATGGGACCTTTGCCATTTACTTCTACAGGACCCCGACAGCTTGGAGATGGAGTATTTTAGGATTCAGACTTTATGCAGCTTTGGGTTATAATAAATCAAAAAAAAAATAAGAAGTTTATTTCCCACTAAAAATTTGGATCTTATATTAAAAGTAGTGAGTTATTGGCATTCGGACTTATAAAAAATAACCTCTTTAGTGTCCATACATGCTCCTTTGCAAATTACAGAGTGCTAATGCACCCCTTCAGTCTGCTGCATTGATGCAAGGGAAATCTGGAACTGCCTAAATCTGGGGGTAATTCCAGGGTATCTCCATGTGCCACAAATTCATTGCACATAATTTATCAAAACAGATGCAATTTTTCATCCATGAGACACTGTACAGAAGCTGAAGAGGATGCAACGCTTACACGAAATTACACCAGCATAGTCGTGAAATCGCTGCATTGTGGCCAAAAAAAAGGGGATGGCTTGTTTGCACTGTATTCAGGTGGAGCTGGCTGACTTATATCACATCTCATGAAACTGGTTTTAATTATCCAGTTCATTTGGAACGAATATGACACACAGCAGCATCAGAGATAAGGATATTCAGGATATACAGGTATGGGATCCGTTATCCGGCAACCCATTATCCAGAAAGCTCAGATTACGGAAAGCTCGACTCTCATTAGACTCCATTTTATTCAAATAATCCAGATTTTTAAAAATGATTTCCTTTTTCTCTGTAATAATAAAACAGTACCTTGTACTTTATCCAAACTAAAATATAATTAATTCTTAATGGAGTCAAAACCAGCCTATTTAGTTTATTTAAATTATTTTCTAGTAGTCTTAATGTATGAAGATCCAAATTACGGAAAGATCCGTTATCTGGAAAACCCCAGGTCCCAAACATTCTGGATAACAGGTCCCATACCTGTATAGGACATTCTGTTTGCAAAGAGGGAAATACTGACAATTTTGGTCAATCAAAGGGGGGAAAAAAGCAAATACACAGGAGCTTGTTATATCAATCAGTGTATTTAACCAATAAGACTGTTAAGGATAGAAAGGGCTTTGAAAAGCAGGATGTACAAGAGCCCACATTTCCTTGCAATCAAAGTCACAGACTGTCTTCCTCTTTCCTGACCTGTTATTCTACCAGTAGCTAAATATAACACACTGATTGTATTATAGACATTTTCCTGGCCTTTTCTTTTAATGCTACTCCTGGGTTCTTTGGCTTGATAACTCATCTTTTTCTCAATCCTTTTCTAATGTGATTAAAAGCACATCTTTATTCAATAATGTTGACAGCAGCTTGACCAAAGGCTTTGCTTAGCCTGCTAGGGCCTAGGCATCTCAGCTCTCATAAGATGATAATGTCAGGCCTGTCACTTGTAATTACACAAGCACTCACTTTCTTTCACCCTTTTGACACTTCTCCCCATAGTAGAAATACAGTAGTTGATGCTTCTGGGAGATTTCTGCTTTTTAAGACACTACATAATGAGGAAAGTGATGCCACTAACAGGAGAGCGACAGTTCTTGCCAAAATCATTTTAAAGTGGGCCTGTCACCCAGACACAAAAAGCTGTAGAAAAAGTCCTTTTCAAACTAAACATGACATCCAATTTCTATTACTTATTCAAGCATTCATAGCTGTTGTAAGCTTATTTAAATATCTCAGCTGTCAATCAAATATTGTCTGCCCCTCCTCTATGCCTTAGACAACTACTTTCACTTTCCATTCAGCACTTCCTAGATGTCACTACTCTCCCCACATTCCCCCAGTTCTCTTCACCATTTAATTGTGTAGCCAGGGTATGGGGATGGACATCAGGTCCCCCATTCTGGTGCACAAACAAGATTCTGAGATGATGCAAGGCTTGTCTTAATAACAGTGTCCACAAAATGGCTCCTGCCTGCTTGCTCTAATTATGAATTCCCAGACTGAAGGAAACAAGATTAAAATAATTTATATAGTGTAATTAAAGTTAATTTTGCCTGACTAAGGTGATAAAATAGGATTTTGAATCATTTTTATGGGTGACATGTTCCCTTTAAGGCAGGGGTGTCCAAACTTTTTGCAAATAGGGCCAGATTTAGTGAGGTGAAAATGTGTGAGGGCCGACCATGCAACCTGACATCAGTTCCGGGGTAGCTAGCTTGTGATCAGGATCATTCACTCCTGGAAATAGACGCGTACATGGCATTTAGGTAGTGGAGAAGTGGAGTCTGTTTGGACTTATTCTCTGCGCCTCATTTAAACAAGAAATCGCATAGCCGTAGCAGTAATATTTGGGCACATGATTAGTGAAATTATCTGCCACTTGGTCTATACTGCTGCCTGTGTGCTGAAGGTGTTAGCAATGGACAAGTACATACGTCTTTAGTTTACTGTACTGGCACGTCAGTACATCTATTGCATTTTTTTCGATGCAGATGGGATGACTGGAATATGGCTCACAAAGGCTGCAACAGAGTCCAAATGTTTAACATGCTTGAACACTGTTTTTTTCCAGCAAATATATACACAGCATAATAAATAGGCACTTTAATGTACTTTTTGGTAGTCTCAGATACTGAACACATTCACCCTTTGGTGCAGATTTACTTAGATGCGAATTGGCTAACGCTAGCGCCAATTCACTAGTGTTGCCACCTGCAGGGACATCACCGATTAACTAACAGGCGCTGTCGCCAATTCACTAGTGAAAGAGATCGACGCTACCGGTGATTCGCACTCTATCGCCAGGCGACTTTTCGATCTGGCGAACAATCGTTACTCCACAAATTCACTTAAATCTGTATTTTACTAAATATTACCTCTTTCGCCAGAGTTGCCTTCGCCACCTCAGACCAGGCGAAGTGCAATAAAGTAGCTAGATCTTCCTCAATCTTCTGTCACTTACATCATATCATGTGAGCCAAAAATGCATCAAAGTCCAGAAAAAGCTGGCAACTTTTCCTTTTTTCAGCGTGATTGCCTGCAAAACGCCTAACTTAAACTTTTTTTGGGTAACCGGTTTTCCCCATACATTTTCAAACATATGGAACATTAATTTTACAGTGGGCACATGTGTAGGGCATTATATTAACTCTATTGTGTTTATTAAGGTTCCCTGGACATGTGTTTTAAAAAGTGGAATTTGTATTTGCACCAATATTTAACATAGAGACTTCCATACAACTTTAAATTTCCTGCCCTATGCAAATTGACCTGCGCGCAAGATCACTAGCCAATTTTCGCTAGGCATAAATGAATGCTAGCTAATCTTCGCTTTGTTCACGCTGCCGAAGAAACGCTAGCAAAAAGTAGCAAGCATTCGGCGCCCAGGACAAAACTCCACATATTAGAGAAGTGTTGTAGTCTGAGTGCATTTGTGCCTTCCGAAGTGTTGGGATGGGTGTGAAGCGGACAATGGCGAAAATTCATCGGTTAGTGAATTTGCTCCCTTGAGTGTCAGCATGTTAATTCAATATGACATGGAAACCTATGGGGGCAGATTCACTAACCTCCAAAAATAAGAACAGATACTAAACATAAAGAAAATGTACATTACAAAACATTAATTGGACCAGATTCAGACGCAAGCAATTCAACATGAGGTAAAACTGCTGTTCTCACCTGTCGCAGTGGTTGCATTTGAATGGCTTTGCCCCTGTGTGCTTCCTGTAGTGCCTTGTCAGTTCATCACTTCGAGCAAAACGCCACTCGCACCCTTCCCAGGAGCACTTGTATGGCTTCTCACCTACATTGACAAAAGAAAGAATGCTCTAAAATTCCAATTCACCTAAGGATGTTAACACATTACCAAACATAACAAAATGAACTCTTGTATAAAAATTGCTGTTTGGAAAGAAATTCTTTCAATAACACGTATCATGCCTTAAATATTTTAAAGCTGCATTTTTGTATTAAAGGAACAGTTCAGTGTAAAAATAAAAGCTGGATAAATAGGTAGGCTGTGCAAAATAAAACATGTTTCTAATATAGTTAGTTAGCCAAAAATGTAATGTATAAAGACTGGAGAGACTGGAGTGACTGGATGTCTAAAATACTAGCCAGAGCACTACTTCCTGCTTTTCAGCTCTCTAACTCTGAGTTAGTCAGTGACTTGAAGGGGGGCCACATGGGACATAACTGTTCAGTGAGTTTGCAATTGATCCTCAGCATACAAATCAGGTTCAAAAGCAACAGTTATGACCCATGTCCCCTCCCCCTCAAGTCACGGATTAGTTACTGCCTGGTATCAGTGGAAACCAACAGAGCTCAAAAGCAGGAAGTAGTGTTCTGGCTATTATGTTAGACATCCAGTCACTAACTATATTAGAAATATTTTTTATTTTGCACAGCCTATTTTCCCTGTTTTTATTTTTATACTGAACAATTCTTTAAGAAAATAAAAACCTATTTCAAAACATTTATAATCACCATGCATAGGAGAAACAAATTGTGCCTATATATATGGTATATATATTTCTCACACACCCTACTTGTGCTCATCAATACAATCCTTATGGGCCAATTTCCCAGTTACATCTGCTTTGGTGTAAGATGCAAAAAGGTACAAGGTACAGTGTGTAACTAAAGGCTTTATAAATATATGCCCTTGTTCTGCTTGTGTGCTACCCCTTACATCAGCGGTATTAGTTGTGCACATTGTATTCAGTTTACTAGTTGGCACAAATAGTCCATGGTATCTGGAACAAAATTGTATTTTTTTCACACAAATGTTAAAAGCCCACACAAAACATAATAAAATAATAAGTAAAAACAAATCATTATAGGTCAATCATTTGACCTATAAATATCCAATAGGTAGTGAAGCGCCCTAAAACAATCAAGGGGAAATTTGCAGTTATGATTTCATAAATTTGATCAAATTAATTTTTTCGTGCAATTGCGGTGAGCCTTCATGTTTGACATTCTGCACTTAGGATAAACAGATCGTTGGTAACCTGGAGGTATGTGATTACACTATAATTTGTCGCCTTCATATTTTTGTTTTATACTTTTTGATGGAAAGTTTAGAAGAACCGCTACTTATTTCTTGTATTGATGCAGGCAAAATTGAGAAATCCTTATTATTTCTGGGGTTGTGTTTAGGTGCAATATCTAAAAACCATCGGAGTGTATTTGATAACATTTATGTCCAGAAAGAGAACAATTCATGGCAATATTTTAAAGTGTTATGGCACTCTGATGTGCTGGAAACCCCCACATGTAATCAGACATTTATGGATGAACAGGTATTAATGGCAAGTCGGAGCACTATTTCTCTAACAAGCCAAGCTATTTTTTGCCAGCTTCAATCATACATCATTAGGTAGAGCAAGCTGATCTCTTCTGGATATATCCAGACATGGCTCCAAACCACCTAGATAAGAACATTTTTAATTGTTTGTGTTTCCCAGAGCGACACTGATTTTTATAATCCCTTTTTTGTAATTAGTTTATTTTTGTAGCTAATGCTTGTTTTTCCAGTTCACGGTATCCCAGTGCATAATTAGGAGGAAGGCTATAACAATTGGCAGTTTTTCACTTTCCACTCTGTTTCTATTCACATCTACCTGTTTTCACAAGAAAGAAAATAAGAAAAGGAAAGAAAGAAAGAAAGAAAGAAAGAAAGAAAGAAAGAAAGAAAGAAAGAAAGAAAGAAAGAAAGAAAGAAAGAAAGAAAGAAAGAAAGAAAGAAAGACACAATTTTTCCAGTTCTAAATTATTGCAGAGCCATCTCCAATCTGAAGCAAATATTTCACATTCCTAAAAAATGTTTACTTTTTCTCTGTAACAATAAAACTGTACCTTATAATTGATCCAAACTAAGCAGCATTAATCCATATTAGTGGTAAAACAACCTACTGAACATATTTGAGAAGAAGAAGCAGGGACGACCGGCACTCAAACGGATCCACAGGACCAGAGAAGATTAGTTAAAAAATAATTTTATTTATACAAAGTTAAAAAATGTATATTTGCATCTCCATCCGCCCTACGTGTTTCGCACCCACTTAGGGCACTTAGTCATGGGCTCTTATTACTGAATATATTTAACATTTTAATGAAATATATATTCAGACAAAATATGATGATTCAAATTACTAAAAAAACCCTCATCCAAAAAAAAACCCAGTTCCCAAGCAATCTGGATAATCTAATACTTGTATAAACATAAGTATTCTATTTTTTTTATCTCACAAAAATATTCAATACTTACTAGCATTATCATTCACACATATATACCCTCCTAACTCCCAAAAACAACAAAGTATTTCCCATTATAGTTACACTTGCTATTCAGTTGTGGAAAACAAGATTAATTTCAGCCCTAAAGATACTAACAAAAGATAAGAAAATATCTCTAGTCTCAACAAAATAATTTGTAGTCATATTACCCTATTCCATGGGTTTTACCAACAATGCTTTATTTGAATACTTGTATTTTATGTTTTGTAGGTCTTTGATATACTTCTGGGTTTTAGACTATTCCATCTATTCAACTGGATACAGATATGTTATTTATTATCTGTAATACTTTGGACTTATGGGTTTCTGGATAACAGCTCTTTATGTAATGTGGAGCATCAGTCTTAAAAAAGCTTGCATTACAACATCTATAAAGAACACATATAAATATAGCTGTAGGGTGAATGTTCAACCCTACTTGTACAACAGTACTTGTTTGTAATACTTTTTTGGGGGGTATGTAGTTACAGTTTTTCATTAGGACAGAAAAAAAGGTTTGCCCTACACAAAAGTCTACTCTTTCTTTATATAAAGAAAATATGTATAAATATTACATTATTCCAGTTTCTAAAACCCTTTATAGGGTAAAATATCAGAAAATTGAATCCCAAAACACAATATGTAGCTAATAATCCCAAAATGAACTAACATATGTATACACAGATAAAACATGTTTTCAAACACAACGGCATCCAATGAAATTGGAAGAAAAAATGGTTCCTAATAATAAGCGGAATTTTTTTTTACAGTGAGAGTTATGAAGTTGTGAAAATATTACCTGAAGAGGTTGCACTAGCAGATACATGAGTAGCTTCAAAAAAAGTAATGAATGGCTTTTTTACAGGGTTACTGAATTAGGTCATAGCACAATGTTGATCCAGAAAGGAAATGTTTCCCACTCTGAGGCAAATTCAAGATAGTTTCAAAAGGGCTTTTTTTGCTTTCCTCTTGATCAACAAGCAGTTAGGCAGGTTCAACTTAATGGGCATTTGTGTTTTTCTAACCACATGTTACTATACATGTTTCTGTATATTCTGGATTGTGAAAAGTGATGGAATTTGAAATATTCTAATAAATCAGTACTATTGGATACTAACGAAAATTAAACTTGGAACGTAACTTGCAATTAAATAAAGTAACATTGCAGAGAGTATGAGTAAGCATAACTATAAATCAAAATTTAGCATTTCAACAAACATGCAGCAAAATGTTTACTATGGCAGGAATGCACACAAACAGCCAATTATTTATGCCTTACCCTATATGGAATTACACTATATTTATGCTGGGCTTTGTGCAGCAGTTCTACAGAGGAATATTAGGTCTGATAAATTTCTTTCCATTTTTCAACATTTAGAAAACTATGGGTACATCTATCATTTGGTAGACAACGATTCATTGCTATGCCTGAGGCTACAGTAGAAGGTTCAGAGTGAATCCAACAGTATTGCTTAAAGCTAAATGTGTAGGTGACCTCTTAAACTCAGTCAAATTAGATTTTTCACCCTCAAAAGATTAGAGGCAGACTTAAATGAGATGTGCTTCTTTGTATTATGGATGGGCCAGAAGCCATGGCCATGTGTCAAGAGTAAAGCATTTAATCAAACACTATTAATCCTAATTGTAATTATCCTTTATTTTATATAATGCCAACATGATACACAACAGAGAATAAACAGAGATTGTTTAATAGTCACATGAACCCAACTCCCTGCCCCAGTGGGGCATACAGGTTAAAGTCTCTATCACAGCCACATAACACAGAGGGGCCCATTTACTTAGTTCGAATGAAGGAATAGAGGAAAAAAAGTTCAAATTTCGAATGGTCGAATATGGCTACTTCGACCATCGAATGGGCTACTTCAACCTTCGACTACGACCTTCGACTTTGAATTGAACGATTCGAACTAAAAATCGTTCGACTTTTCGACCATTCGATAGTCGAAGTACTGTCTCTTTAAAAAATTCTTCGACCCCCTAGTTCGCCACCTAAAACCTACCGAGGCCAATAGGCTTCCTAACAATTTCCTGATCAAAGAAATATCCTTCGATCGATGGATTAAAATCCTTTGAATCGTTCGATTCGAAAGGATTTAATCGTTCGATCAAACGTTTATTCCTTTGATCGTTCGATCGTAGGAATATCGCAAAATCCTTCGACTTCGATATTCAAAGTCAAAGGATTTTACTTCGACGGTCGAATATCGAGGCTTAATTAACCCTCGATATTCGACCCTAGGTAAATGTGCCCCAGACTATAGTCAATTTTATTAGCAACCAATTAACCTTCCTGTTGTTGGAGTATGGGAATAAACCAGAGTACCTAGGATAATCCACATTGACATGGTAGAATATACAAAACCCATGCAGATAGGGGGCAAATTGAAATCAAACTTGAAACTGCTGTGATGTAAGTGGACATTGTTTATCCCAAACTCAACCAAAGGGTTTTTAACAGGATAGGATAGCCTAATCAAGAGCTATTTATATTCTTTATAACAAATCCTGTTGACAACATATACTGTATGTTCTTAGTGTGCATACAGTAAACCTCCACAGAAAAATATAAAAAGGATGTAGTCAAAAATGTGTGTCTACAGACTCACACAGTTGACTTCTCTGTGGAGTTAAGGACAGAGATCCCAGTAAAAAACAGTCACCTTCTAAGGATTATTATCTACTCAAGATGAATGTTTACACCTTCTGTGCAGGACAAGAGCTGAAATTTATCCTACAGGCATTCAGGGAACTAAATTAGTCAGATTAATTTCATATCCCATAGATGCTTATTAAGTGTCCAGATTAGAACAAAGGCTGAATAAAAAGTTGGCATCCAGTATTATTACTGAAAGACCTGGGGTTATTGGAAAAGGAAATAAACATATTGAGAATTTTAGACAGAATTTCTTTTTAAAGATTGCTTAAAAAAATGTAATATAGAAGTTTAGGGATATGAGCTGGTAAACTGCCCCCCCACCACCCCTCACACACAAAGAGAGCATATTCATATATACTGTAGTTATACATTCTTCAAGGGAAAAGACTTCTATTGGTAGATAAAAACACAGTTGCTAAAAGGCTATGGTGGCATTGGGCTACTACAGAAGGCCAAAAAATTGCAGTAGTGGTCATGAGAAAAAATAACCTTCTGTAAAGGCACTGGTATCTAATACCGCTTACTTGCACTTGGAGCTTTGCTTTGCTTGGTTCCTCTTGTAAATCTACACAAGAGGAGCCTGGAGCTAGCTATCCTCAAAAGTGGTGGTAGATCTAGGATTCCCTTAGAAGTTTGCAATAACTTAGACAACTTGTCACTAAAGAATCAGGTGCGGACTTCATTTTGACACAGAGTACCCCAAACAATGACATCCAAACATGTCATAGAGCTACACACTTGGGTTGTTCTAATGCGATGGCTTCAGGTGCATCTGTATCTTGTGGCCACAATTAAATTACAATTAGGGCAAAGAAAGCTGTATTGTGGGTAAAAAGAATAAACATAGTGGGGCTCATTTATCAACACTGGGCAAATTTGCCCATAAGCAGTTACCTATAGCAACCAATCAGTGATTAGCTTTTTAAAGGCAGCTGCAAGTAGAACAATGAATGCAGCAACCTGATTGGTTGTCATGGGTTACTGCCTATGGGCAAATTTGCCCAGTGTTGATAAATGACCCCGAGTGACTTTTCCCAAAATTGTATTTGAATGTATTTATTTGTAACAAAAGCCTCCAGTTAATCCACAATGCTACAGATTATCTAATTGAAAGCATGACAAGGGGTGCGTATATATACACCTTATTAGTCCAGCTCACTGGCTCGGATTTGTGAGAGGCCACAAAGGCCTGGGCCTAAAACAGCATAATTTTAGGGGCAGCATAATTTTAGCGGCAGCATGCACACGCACAAGGTAGGGGGTGTGTGTTTGTGCTGCAAAGGTTTATGGGCGGGTGCTAGGACCATGCGTCCTAGGGCTGCCACAAAGCAAATAGCTTAAATTGAAACGAAGCAGTTAGCCTTTTTTTTAACTATTGCCTATAAAAAGAAGTATTGAGTTTGAGAGATGTAAATCTGCAACTTGCTATTCAAGCATACTATGTATGAAAATGCAGCTAATTGCTACTCTTTTGATTTTTCCTTGGCTATCAGTAGGGATGTAGCGAACGTCGGAAAAAAAGTTCGCGAACATATTCGCGAACTTGCGCAAAAATGCGAGCGGTTCGCGAATGGTTCGCGAACCCCATAGACTTCAATGGGAAGGCGAACTTTAACATCTAAAAAAGACATTTCTGGCCAGAAAAATGATTTTAAAGTTGTTTAAAGGGTGCAACGACCTGGACAGTGGCATGCCAGAGGGGGATCAAGGGCAAAAATTTATCTGAAAAATCTGCCTGTGTGTGCTTGGAAGAGATAGTGTAGGGGGAGAGCTGTTAGTGATTTCAGGGACAGATGATAGTAAGTTTGCTGGCTAGTAATCTGCTTGATACTGCTCTGTATTGGAGGGACAGAAGTCTGCAGGGATTTGAGGGACATTTTAGCTTAGGTAGCTTTGCTGGCTAGTAATCTACTGTTCTCTTTAAACAACTGCCATACATTGACCTTGTAGGCATTGTTTGCCCAGTTTTTTTGGACGCAGCCACTGAAGCACAGTTGCCAGAAAAAATATGCCATATAAATGCTGAAAATAGTCATTTTTCGCCATACGTTGACCTTGTAGACATTGTTTGCCCAGTTTTTTTGGTTGCAGCCACTGAAGCACAGTTGCCAGAAAAAATATGCCATATAAATGCTGAAAATAGTCATTTTTTGCCATATACGTTGAGTCAACGTATGGCAAAAAATGACTATTTTCAGCATTTATGTGGCATATTTTTTCTGGCCTCTGTGCTTCATTGGCTGCGGCCAAAAAAACTGGGCAAACAATGCCTACAAGGTCAACGTCGTTGACCTTGTAGGCATTGTTTGCCCAGTTTTTTTGGCCGCAGCCACTGAAGCACAGAGGCCAGAAAAAATATGCCATATAAATGCTGAAAATAGTCATTTTTTTGGTCGCAGCCACTGAAGCACAGTTGCCAGAAAAATTATGCCATATAAATGCTGAAAATATAAATTTTTTTGGTTGCAGCCACTGAAGCACAGAGGCCAGAAAAATTATGCCATATAAATGCAGAAAATATGCATTTTTTTGGTCGCAGCCACTGAAGCACAGTTGACAGAAAAATTATGCCATATAAATGCTGAAAATATAATTTTTTTTGGTTGCAGCCACTGAAGCACAGAGGCCAGAAAAATTATGCCATATAAATGGAGAAAATATGCATTTTTTTGGTTGCAGCCACTGAAGCACAGAGGCTAGAAAAATTATGCCATATAAATGGACAAAATATGCATTTTTTTGGTTGCAGCCACTGAAGCACAGAGGCCAGAAAAATTATGCCATATAAATGCAGAAAATATGCATTTTTTTGGTTGCAGCCACTGAAGCACAGAGGCCAGAAAAATTATGCCATATAAATGCAGAAAATATGCATTTTTTTGGACGCAGCCACTGAAGCACAGTTGCCAGAAAAAATATGCCATATAAATGCTGAAAATAGTCATTTTTCGCCATACGTTGACCTTGTAGACATTGTTTGCCCAGTTTTTTTGGTTGCAGCCACTGAGGCCAGAAAAAATTAAACCAGTAGGGTTTGCACCCTAGTTTGTAACGGTGGCGGAGGGAGGAGGACGCTAAAGGACAGCTGTGTGTGGAGTCATGAGGCTTGAAGAGAAGGACAGCTGCATAGAAGTCAGAACAAGTCTTCCGGCGTGCAGTAACCCTCCGAGATCCACCCCTCATTCATTTTAATAAAGGTCAGGTAATCGACACTTTTGTGACCTAGGCGAGTTCTCTTCTCAGTTACAATCCCTCCTGCTGCACTGAAGGTCCTTTCTGAGAGCACACTTGAGGCTGGGCAAGACAAGAGGTTCATGGCAAATTGTGACAGCTCTGGCCACAGATCAAGCCTGCGCACCCAGTAGTCCAGGGGTTCATCGCTCCTCAGAGTGTCGATATCTGCAGTTAATGCCAGGTAGTCCGCTACCTGCCGGTCGAGGCGTTCTTTGAGGGTGGATCCAGAAGGGTTGTGGCGCTGCCTTGGACAGAAAAACATTTGCATGTCTGATGTTACAGACCGGCCAAAGGGCTTTGTCCTTGCAGGTGTGCTCGTGGCAGGATTACTGGCACCTCTGCCCCTGGAATGTTGATGAGTTCCTGAAGTGACATCACCCTTAAAAGCATTGTACAACATGTTTTGCAGGCTGGTTTGTAAATGCCGCATCTTTTCGGACTTGTGGTATGTTGGTAACATTTCTGCCACTTTATGCTTGTACCGAGGGTCTAGTAGCGTTGCGACCCAGTACAGGTCCTTCTCCTTAAGCCTCTTGATACGGGGGTCCTTCAACAGGCATGACAGCATGAAAGACCCCATTCTCACAAGGTTGGATGCAGAGCTATCCATCTCCGCTTCCTCATTATCAAGGACTGCATCATCCACGGTCTCCTCCCCCAGCCACGTACAAGACCAGGGGTCCCCAAAAGGTCACCACTAGCCCCCTGGGAAGCCTGCTCCTGTTGGTCCTCCTCCTCCACAAAGCCACCTTCCTCCTCTGACTCCACTTCTGGCACCTCTCCCTGCGTTGCAGCAGGTGCCTGGGTTCGTTCTGGTGATTCCGACCATAAATCGTGCGCTTCCAGCTCCTCGTCACGCTGGTCTACAGCCTCATCTGTCACTCGTCGCACGGCACGCTCCAGGAAGAAAGCGAAGGGTATTAGGTCGCTGATGGTGCCTTCGGTGCGACTGACCATATTTGTCACCTCTTCAAAAGGTCGCATGAGCCTGCAGGCATCGCGCATAAGCACCCAGTAACGGGGGAAAAAAATGCCCAGCTCTGCAGATCCAGTCCTACCACCCAGTTCAAAAAGGTACTCGTTGACGGCCCTTTGTTGTTGCAGCAGACGTTCCAACATAAGGAGCGTTGAATTCCAGCGAGTCTGGCTGTCAGAAATCAAACGCCTGACTGGCATGTTGTAGCGCTGCTGAATGTCAGCAAGGCGTGCCATGGCTGTGTAGGAACGTCTGAAATGGGCCGACACCTTTCTGGACTGGGTGAGAACGTCCTGGAATCCTGGGTACTTGGAGACAAAACGTTGGACTATTAAATTTAACACATGTGCCATGCAGGGCACATGTGTTAAATTTCCCAGTCTCAACGCTGCCAACAGATTGCTTCCATTGTCACACACCACTTTTCCGATCTGCAGTTGGTGTGGGGTCAGCCACCGATCGGCCTGTGACTGCAGAGATGACAGGAGTACAGATCCGGTATGGTTTTTGCTTTCCAGGCACGTCATCCCCAAGACAGCGTGACAACGGCGTACCTGGCACGTCGAATAGCCTAGGGGGAGCTGGGGGTGCACAGGTGTGGAGGAGGAGAAGGAGGACCCAGCAGCAGAGTAAGAAGAAGAAGAGGAAGAAGACGAGGTAGAGAGCGATGGAGGAGTAGAGGTGGTGGCAGAACCGCGTGCAATCCGTGGCGGTGACACCAACTCCACTGTTGTTGTTGTTGTTGAGCTACCCATTCCCTGCTTCCCATTCCCAGCCATTACCAAGTTCACCCAGTGGGCAGTGTAGGTGACATACCTGCCCTGACCATGCTTGGAGGACCATGCGTCAGTAGTCATATGGACCTTTGGCCCAACACTAAGTGACAGAGATGCGGTAACTTGGCTCTGCACATGTTGGTACAGGTGTGGTATTCCCTTTTTAGAAAAAAAATTGCGGCTGGGTACCTTCCACTGCGGTGTCCCAATTGCTACAAATTTGCGGAAGGCCTCAGAGTCCACCAGCTGGTATGGTAAAAGCTGGCGGGCTAAGAGTGCAGACAAGCCAGCTGTCAGACGCCGGGCAAGGGGGTGACAGTCAGACATTGGCTTCTTACGCTCAAACATGGCCTTCACAGAAACTTGGCTGGTGGCAGATGACTGGGAATGGGAACAGGTGGTCAAGGTGGAAGGCGGAGTGGAGGGTGGTTCAGATGGGTCAAGGAGAGCAGAGGTAGAGCAGTAAGATGCTGGACCAGAAGGAGTGTGGCTTTTAGTTTGCCTGTTGCCTTTGAGGTGTTGCTCCCAAAGTGCTTTGTGCTTGCCGCTCATGTGCCTTCGCATAGAAGTTGTACCTATGTGGCTGTTGGGCTTACCAAGGCTCAGTTTCTGACTGCACTCATTGCAAATTACAATGCTTTTGTCAGAGGCACACACATTAAAAAAATCCCACACTGCTGACTTTTTGGAAGTGTGCGATCTGGCGGTAACAGTAGAAGTTGGCGGCATTGGCGGCAATGGCGGGTGCGTTGGCTGGCTGAACACAGGTGCCGATACATGTTGTTGCCCTACTGATCCCTGCGGGCTGTCCTCCCTGCTTCTTCTAAGTCTTATTCTCCTACTGCCTCTCTGACTCTCCGTCTCTCCATCTGAACTACCCTCCTCTTGCTCTCTTCTACTAGGCACCCACAAAACATCAATCTCCTCATCATCATTCTCCTCAGATGCATCAATTTCTTCTGACACATCACAGAAGGAAGCAGCAGCGGGGACCTCCTCCTCATCACTCATCATTATGTCCATCTCTGTCGTGTTCTCTGCCAGAATTAAATCTGGTGTAACGTCCTCATCTCCTTCATCTTCTTCTGCCAATAATGGTTGCGCATTACTCAGTTCAAGAAACTCATGGGAAAATAACTCCTCTGACTCCAGTGAAGAAGGGGCACCGGTGGTGGAGGAAGTGTTACGTGGGGTGGCCATAGCAGTGGAGGATGAGGAGGATGTTGTGGTAAAGTTAGAAACGGTAGAGGATGGGGTGTGCTGTGTAAGCCAGTCAACTACCTCTTCAGCATTTTGGGAGTTCAGGGTCATTGGCTTTTTAAAACTGGGCAATTTGCTAGGGCCACAGGATTGCATAGCAGCACGGCCCCTAGCACGGCCTCTGCGTGGCGGCCTGCCTTTGCCTGGCATTATTTTTAAAAAAACAACAACAACAAAAACTCAGTTGGTTTTTCTGGAAACGATAATACACACAGCTAGATGGCGGTTTGAAGAAAACACTGTGCAAATAATGCCTACAAGGTCAACGTATACACAGCGGTGGATACGGATTACGTAAAATATAAGAATGCTGCTTGAAAAAAAGTAACTCAAGTGGTTTTTCTAGAGACGATAATATTATCAATATTTAGACAAAATGTGAACAAGCTCACACAGCTAGATGGCGGTTTGAAGAAAACACTGTGCAAATAATGCCTACAAGGTCAACGTATACACAGCGGTGGATACGGATTACGTAAAATATAAGAATGCTGCTTGAAAAAAAGTAACTCAAGTGGTTTTTCTAGAGACGATAATATTATCAATATTTAGACAAAATGTGAACAAGCTCACACAGCTAGATGGCGGTTTGAAGAAAACACTGTGCAAATAATGCCTACAAGGTCAACGTATACACAGCGGTGGATACGGATTACGTAAAATATAAGAATGCTGCTTGAAAAAAAGTAACTCAAGTGGTTTTTCTAGAGACGATAATATTATCAATATTTAGACAAAATGTGAACAAGCTCACACAGCTAGATGGCGGTTTGAAGAAAACACTGTGCAAATAATGCCTACAAGGTCAACGTATACACAGCGGTGGATACGGATTACGTAAAATATAAGAATGCTGCTTGAAAAAAAGTAACTCAAGTGGTTTTTCTAGAGACGATAATATTATCAATATTTAGACAAAATGTGAACAAGCTCACACAGCTAGATGGCGGTTTGAAGAAAACACTGTGCAAATAATGCCTACAAGGTCAACGTATACACAGCGGTGGATACGGATTACGTAAAATATAAGAATGCTGCTTGAAAAAAAGTAACTCAAGTGGTTTTTCTAGAGACGATAATATTATCAATATTTAGACAAAATGTGAACAAGCTCACACAGCTAGATGGCGGTTTGAAGAAAACACTGTGCAAATAATGCCCACAAGATCAACGTATACACTACTACAGCGGTGGATACGGATTACGTAAAATATATTATGGCTGCTTGAAAAAAGTCACTCCGGTGTTTTTTCTGGAGACGGTAATATTATGGATATTTAGACAGAATGTGAACAAGGTCACACAGCTAGATGGCTGTTGGTTGAATAACACACTGGGCAAAAAATGCCTACAGGGCAAATAATGCCTAAAAGGTCAACTTATACACTACTACAGCGATGGATACGGATTACGTAAAATTTATTATGGCTGCTTGAAAAAAGTCACTCCGGTGTTTTTTCTGGAGACGGTAATATTATGGATATTTAGACAGAATGTGAACAAGGTCACACAGCTAGATGGCTGTTGGTTGAATAACACACTGGGCAAAAAATGCCTACAGGGCAAATAATGCCTAAAAGGCCAACTTATACACTACTACAGCGATGGATACGGATTACGTAAAATTTATTATGGCTGCTTGAAAAAAGTCACTCCGGTGTTTTTTCTGGAGACGGTAATATTATGGATATTTAGACAGAATGTGAACAAGGTCACACAGCTAGATGGCTGTTGGTTGAATAACACACTGGGCAAAAAATGCCTACAGGGCAAATAATGCCTAAAAGGTCAACTTATACACTACTACAGCGGTAGTAAAATAAAAAAAAGTAAAATAAAAAAAAAATGAATATTAAAAAAAAAAAATTACAGTTGGTGCTGCTGAACTACTAGGAGCAGCAGATTAGCACACCAGTCCCACTCCCCAACACTGCTAGACTAATAGCACTGGGCTCTTATAGTAGTAGTAGTAGTAGTAGTAGTAGTAGTAGTAAAACAACAAAAAAATAAATAAAAGCAGTCCTTACAAGGACTACTGTTATTGCAGCAGTCAGCAGATGAGATCAGAAGCAGGACAGCTGCCCACTGCAGCTACATACAGAGCACTGCAGTAGAAGGTAGATTACTAGCCAGCAAAGCTACCTAAGCTTAAATGTCCCTCAAACCCCTGCAGACTTCTGTCCCTCCAATAACAGAGCAGTATCAAAACGATTACTAGCCAGCAAACTTTCAACTGTCCCTGAAATCACTAACAGGCAGCAGCTCTCTCCCTACACTATCTCTTCAGCACACACAGGCAGAGTGAAAAAACGCTGCAGGGCTTCGGTTTTTATAGGGAAGGGGAGTGGTCCAGGGGAGAGCTTCCTGATTGGCTGCCATGTACCTGCTGGTCTGGGGTGAGAGGGCAAAAAAAAGCGCCAACAATGGCGAACCCAAAATGGCGAACGTCGCGCGACGTTCGCGAACTTCCGGCGAGCGCGAACACCCGATGTTCGCGCGAACAAGTTCGCCGGCGAACAGTTCGCGCCATCTCTAGCTATCAGCACTGCTTCACATTCTTTAATTACTAAGCAACGTTTCTTCTCATAAAAAAATACAGTGTCTACAATCTATTGTTACACTCATGGCTACTAATATTGAATAATATCTTTATGTCAGATATGATCAGTTGGTACATCCCAATCATTTGTTTACTTAAACTTGGTTCAGCTCCAAACAACATCCTTATAAAAATACTTAACATTTGTATTATTATATATGATATTATTTAATATTTTCAAAGTTACATCTTTTTTACAGTGTGGACAAATATGCCATCTACACTACAGTTAGGAGACCTTGGTATATACATATGCTACTGGTGCACTATGTGGCTGTTTTTTGCACCTAAATACCTCAAGTCTAAAATCAGTGTAAATGTTGGCAAAGACTTTATTTGGACATGCACCAATGGACACAACAAATCAGAGACAAGAAAAACCTACAAATATAAGAATTCAGATTTTTAAAAAATGATTTCCTTTTCTCTGTAATAAAACAATACCATGTATTTGAGCCCAACTAGATATGATTAATTCCAATTGGTGCCAAAACAATCATATTGGGTTTAATTAATGTTAAAATGATTTATAGACTTAAAATATGGAGATCTAAATAACAGAAAGACCCTTAATCTGGAAAACGCTATGTCTCAGGCCACATACCATGACTTGGCATGACAGGTATGGGATCCATTATCAGGAAACCTGTTATTCAGAAAGATCTGAATTAAGGAAAGGTCATTTCCCATAGACTCCATTTTATTCAAATTTTTTAAAAAAGATTTTTTTTGTAATAAAAAACTAATACTTTGTAATTGACCCCAACTAAGTTATAATTAATCCTTATTAGAAGCAAAGTCAGCCTATTGGGTTTATTTAATGTTTACAGGATTTTCTAGTAGACTTAAGGTATGAAGATCCAAATTACACAAAGATCTATTATCTGGAAAAACCCAGGTTCCGAACATTCTGGATAACAGGTCCCATACCTGTACTACAAAAACAAGATATAGTGATTATATAATAATTCACACTTTTTTAGTTGATTTATTTGCATCTATTTACCTTATCAGGGGAAATTATCAAAGGAGCATTGCTATGTATGCAGCATCAGACTGCAGCGTTGGGGGCCCACCGGGGCTGCAACATCGAGGGCCCTTCTCCTGGAGTCTCGTGCATGCGCAACATCAAAACACATCATGTACATTCTCCTAATTAACTCAGCAGCTGTTTGGGGGAGCAGAACTGGGCTGGCAGAGCCCATTAAGGTGCTGGGCAGATTTATTAAGAGTCAAATTGAGATTTTGAGATTTATCTGGCCCTTTAAGAACTCAAATTCGACTATTCGCCACCTAAAACCTGCCAAGTTCATGTATAAGTCAATGGGAGAGGACCAGGGACCAATGTGGACATGTTATTAGCCTTCCTGACATGGTGTTTAATCAAATTTGATTCAAATTCGATTCGAGTTTTGGGAAAATTCATCCGAATTTTAGATATTCAATTTTTTTTTTATAAATAATCCCCCAGTCGAATTTTAAGTATATTAAAATTTAATAGAGTGTTAAAAAACATGAATTCGAAATTCGAACTTTAATAAATGTGCCTCTATGTGTATGTTTAACTGTGGAAGCATCTGTAGCATTCTGTTGGAAAATGCATATCTTTCAGATTTACAGAAAGAAGGAGAAATGAACATGGCAGTTTTGCACATATGATAAATAGTAAAACAAAGATATTTAGTTATGATATTATACTTTTAGGCTAGAAGCAGAGAGTCTCCACTAACATATCAGTTTCTGAAACAGCATTAAAAATTGTACATGGTCCCTCAGCTCTTTCCATAAGAATATACTGTTACAGTCTCAATTTCTTTGTACATGCACAAGATACAAATCATGCAGTCCAACAAAGATGAACCAGAATTGCTGTACAATAGTCACGCAGCAGCTTTGATTTTGAAACAGTTCATTCTATAATTCTAAATTGGGGAGGATTCTACACACCAGTTAAGTTAATTTGGCAGTGCCCTAAAGGCTGCAGCATCATCTCCAAATATATTATTTTATGAAACACCTTGGTTTATTGGGAATTAAAAAAAACAGCTCTGACAATGTACATTACTTATTAACTTATAAGTAAATATGTAAGGATGTGGAAGAGTCAAGAGGAAATTGACATTTCCCTGTAGTTATTTACAAAGGAAAAAGTACAGGAAGGAATATCAGAAAGAAATAATTTGCTGTAACATGTGGTTTTGTGGGAAAGCACTTTAAAATGAACCTAGGGGCAGATTTTAAAAATGACAAGCCTGGTATAAACAAGAAGAGAGAAATGCATATTCACTGACTGTTTTAAAGAACGATGGAGTTTGTGATATCACACCTAATGTGAGGGAAAGTGAGTCTTGAGAAAAGGGAATGTTCGAAAAAGAGGTGAAAACAGCCTTTGCCCTTTACACCTCTAACAGATACTGAAACATCCCATGTTATATAAATGTGTAGTCCTCCTGAAACAGTATTGTGAAGTAGCTAACCATAAATAGTCGAGCCGTGCAGGAGGTATAAATTCCAACTTTCCTATCCAGCCACACTGTTTCACCCTGCATTTCTGGGAGCACACAGTCTCAGCTGTAGTGATGTTTTCTATCACAGGGCCCCCGGGGCAGGCTGCCCATCACTCAGGAATATGTGTGTGCTGCATTCTCCCCCAACCCCCCCTCTAAAATCTTCCTATTGTGAAGAAATAGTTTTGCACTAAGAGACTCTCTTTCGTCCATCTCTCTTTCATCCTCACTGACAAGACTGTCAGATTTACAGCAGCATGGTGGAATTTACTCATGTTTGGGGCCTGGGCAACAAAAGTAAGTGTGTGAGCAGGGGCGTGAGTACCTTGCTTCAGGCGGCAGCTGCCCAGGTGTTACCAGGGGTGGCAAAAAGCCACTCCTGTAATTTTAAGAGCAGAATCTCTGGTTTTTAACCCGGAAATTCGGCTTTACTAGCGCAGAAAGCGCAATTTCGCTCTCTGCGCTAGCAATGCGCCCCCCTCCGACTCCTGTTGGCGATATTAAGGTAAGCACACTGGGTGGGGGGGCGGCATTTAGAACGGCGCCTCAGGCGGCATTAAGGTCTGAAACGTGCCTGTGTGTGATTGGGGAGAGAGGGGAGTAGCTGCAAAATAGACTAGCAAAGATGGGGAGAGGAAGTCTGAAATGGAATATGAGAATGATACTGGTGGAAAAGAGAATTGTGGTATGGGAGATAGGAGAAATAGTAAAAAGTGATATAAAACCTGATAAAAGGAAATAAGAGAGAGAGCAGAAAAAAAACAAAAGTGGGAGGAGCAAGAGGAACAATATAAAAAAGTGCTAAGGAGATATTAGTAAACAGAAAAGGAACAAAGAAACAGATATAAAACAGGTAGAGGGGTTGTACAGAAAGAGAGAGAAAATCAAAGTAGAGCGCACAAGAAAGTGGAGGAGAAAGGTATAGAGTGTGGTAAGGTGGGTAATCACAGGAAGAGGTGAGAGAGGAAAATATGAAAGTACAAGAGCAGAAATACTGGAAGACGAAAAGTGCAAATGGATAGTGAGAGAAAGACAAAAGAATAAAAGAAGCTTGGAACAACAAAAAAGAATATGTGATTAAAGTGTTGCGCATTTTATTTACAGCTATACTGTTTTTGGTTGTGAGCCTCTGCTGCAGTTTGTGTTGGGCCTGCAATTATCCAGCCTTGTGTTTGGTGAATTTATGAATGAAGTTCTGTATTTATCCTAGTTTGTTTTCTGGGGGATTGATACATAACACGTTTATGGTTTTCATTCTGCCAAATGTTATGGGTGCCAATGTTCTGGGTGGATTATAATTTAAATTTGCAAATTTGCATTTACCTTGTTGCATTGCCCTGATTGTATATAAATTGCCAGGGGTGCTAGAACGCATTGCCTCTCAATATTCTTAAAGTGCAAGCGCCACTGCATCTTCCTGTGGAGTATGTGTTTGTTGTCCCTGAATCCAGTGCCTTAGACTAAATAATGTGCTGGAAATGTTATGTCTCACTTTATATTGTGAGGACGCTATCTAATTGTACTCACTGTATAATATAATTTTGGATCATATACAATACCTTTTATTATGTTATAGAATGGTCAATTCTTAGCAACTTTCCAATTGGTCTTTATTATTTATTTTGTATAGTTTTCAAATGATTTGCCTTCTTCTGACTTAACATTAGTTACAAAGTCATACACTGCAGCAGATTCTTGGTTTTTGGCCAATTTTTAAGCAACAAAGAAATATGTTCTCCTTGCCGAGTGTAATATAATAGTACAGATACCAGAAAATAGGCAAATATATGAAATCTTCTACGTTAAAACACTTATTTTAAAGTTACTAAACCCACTGAGATTTTCCCTTTAAAATGCAATTCTAAAAATAACAACTGTTTTCCCATTTTATAATGTGTACACATTTAGTTATTTAGTGTGTTACATCTTATCCCATAAAGTCAGAATGTCTAAAATTCAAAATTTTTTTTTTTACTATAAATTCTGAATTTTTAGTGATAAAAAACCTCAAATTTGATTTATTATACCTCGAGGATGGAAAAAGTCAGAATCTGAAAATCCGGCACTTCAGACCTGGCGAGGTTGTACATAAGTCAATGGGAGAAGTCCCACAGATATCCTGATTAGGGATGAGCAAATTTTTTTGCTGCGTGGAAATGATGCCCATAGACTTCAATGGGAGAAAAAAATATTGTGTTTCAAAAGAAATTCGCCACGTGTCAAAAAAAAAATTGTCAACCATAGACAAATGCATTTTGGCAAATTTTCGCAGGCGGCAAATTTTTGGCAAAGAATTCGCCTAATCCTGATCTGCGCAGGGTTTTGTGCATTAACCCGAAGATTTTGTGGTTTTCCTGCAAAAATCAGGCGGAAAATCCCAAAAATTTGTATTTGAATTTTTCATGATTTCTTCTAATTTTTTAGTGCAAAGGAAATTTTCGGTAAAAATGCATTGATAAATAAGGGGAAATAACCCATACTGATTTGGTCGGAGTACATTTCAGAAATAAATTAGATAAATAACCCCCTTAGCTAGCAATAGATTGATAGAAGAAAAAAACCCATTAGGCATTGTGACTTTTCTGGTATGATCTTTACAGGTCCAACTGTAAAAACTATTAACCAAATCATTAATTATGGAAGAAGCCCTTACTGTGCATCACAGCTGCTGTGGGTTTGCAATTTATTTAACCCTGTGATGCCAGAACAACGGGAATTGGCATTTACAGGAACCCTAAAATAAAACAATAAAAGAGAGAGTTTTTTTTAAGGTTCTTAACAATCCAAAAAGCTTATGCAAACTAGAGAAGTGTTTGATGTGTTCTTAGTTGTACAGGATTTGGTTTAAGGCTGAATTTGGGCAGGACGCAGGTGGCAGACATTGTGTTGAATTTACACTTGTGCTCCATTAATTGCTGACATATCCTTCTCTCTCTCTGTCTCCCTCCCCCTCCTGCCAAGCGCCTCCAGGGAGAACAGCAGAGATGCACGCTCAGACTGGTACCCGGCAGAAACACCAAGCAGCCAGTCAGCCAATTAGCCCTCAGAATGTAAAGTGCGAGGGAGAGAAAATATGTGGTAGTCTAGCAACAGAGCCACTGAGAAACAGCTGAGAAGCAAGGCAAGGGCTGGTACCCAGGTTTTAACATGCTAGACAATTAGCACACTGCATTTAATGCTGATGAGGTTGCCTAGCAGCCAGCATCATCATCACTTGCTCTGCTCCCCTCCTCACCAAACACACATACAGCTCATTTCCTTTGCCCTATGCAGCACCTTCCTCCTATCACTGTACATGCCTCTAATTATAGATCTCATACCTCCTCTCTATTATTTTGGATCCCTGGGGTGTGGAGATAAACATGTAAGTGCAACCCTTAACCCTTTATTCATAAGGAATATTTGAAGATGTCATTCTGAGCCATGTAAGTTGGCTGCTGTTCAACCCTTGGCAATTTAATAGTTGCTCTGCAACACAAAGGATATGGACTAGGTTACCTAACTCAAACCTAACAGTAATTCGTCTAAAGATCATTAGCAATGTACAGAACCAGTAACTACCAACTACAATTGCTGTAGTTTATAAGAATGAAAAAAAATTAGAAAGAAAAATTAGCATGCCATGTGGAATTATATTTATCATATATATTGCTCTTAAAGGCAAGGGATACTTTTTAATTTTTGCTCAACTCTTTGCTGAATTTGTGCAACTGCATAAGGTAGCCCCAGAAGTAACTTGAAGCTGTAGTAACAGGTCGGTTATATGTGGGCAGCTGACTGCTACAATATTGTTTCAATGTTGCATGTCGTTATAACCAGCAGGCCAATGAACAGCAAAGGGCAGCCAGATATTGCTTCAAGGGCAATTGCATTTACACACTGTAATTAAATTGTAATTAATATATAATGGGAAGTTGCACAGAATTAATCATATTATATCTGGATACTATTGGCAAGGACTTTGTATGTTGTTTCTGTGTCTGTTCTCCCACACAATAAGCAATCCCTGTATAATGCTGTATAAAATGCAGCGTGCAATGGATAGTGTAACAATTTAGTTATGGTGAGTAATGTCCACCACTGTGGGTGTCCACAGCTGAGTCTATTATATTTACAGGGGTTCAAAAAATATTGTAATTACTGGAAAAAAGTTGGAAGTATAGAAAGGACGATAGATAAATATTAGCTGGCAGAATTACTGCACTGTATTTAAGGCAGTGGTAAGCCATGTAGGGTTTTCTGAATTGAATAGTTCATCATATTCATTATCTCTAGGATCACTTTAAGATGTGGTTCCTTAATATACAAATACACAACATTTAGTATAAGTGCAAACACAATGATCATTTGAATACTTTTGGAAGCTCTATCAATAATAACAAAAAACAAAACCCTCCCTAACTGGCACAAGGAACTCTGCCAGAAGCTAAAGGGAAAGAAAAATCAATTTTTGGATGCTATCCCGTTTTCAATTTCATCTGCCATCAAATCATTCCAGTCAATGTCCTCCTGTGATCTCTCTATAAAATTTCTTAGTTTTCACTTTAAGTCCAGTTTAACTATATGAAATGAATTGAACTGAATTTCAAACAATGTAAATAAACTGAATTCTGAATGTATAGCTACAAATGTTTGATAAAGCATTAACACTTTAAAGCTTTTGTCACAAGCTCCTTTCAGCTTGCTTATTTCATGCGGCTGAAATGTACCCTTGACTACTGCCAATAGGAACTTTAGGAAATAAGCTGAAGCAGAGATGTGAATCGATTGTTCCTTTTATTGGGTGCTTTTTAGTCATGTCCTGGATTGCTCTCTGAGCTCTGCCCAAAAGTGCCAGTGTTAAAGTTATTTTATGAGGACTTTAGTACTTGGTGTTAATAGTAATTTTGGTGCAAATTTCAAGCAGTAGAAGGCAGGGCTATAACAGTGGGAAGGGTTGAGTAATCAGTGTCGTACTGGCCCACCGGAATACCAGGAAAACTCCCGGTGGGCCCTAGTTACCAGATTGCTTAAAATGTAAATTGAAGAGCTGTTGAATAAAAAGATAAATAACTCAAAAACCTTCAATAATAAAAAATTAAAACCAATTGCAAATTATCTCAGAATTACATTCTCGACATCATACTAAAAGTTATCTGAAAGGTGAACAACCCATTTAAAGGGGTTTTTCACCTTTGAGTTAACTTTTAGTATGATGTAGAGAGTGATATTCTGAGATAATCTGCAATTGGTTTTCATTTTTTATTATTTGTGATTTTTGAGTTATTTATCTTTTTATTCAGCAGCTCATCAGATTTCAATGTCAGCCATGCAGTTGCTAAGGTTCAAATTACCCTAGCAACCATGCATTGATTTGAATGAGACTGGGATACAAATAGGAGAGGGATGAAATAGGACAGATAAGAAATAAAAGTAGCACTAACAATACATTTGTAGCATTACAGAGATTTTGTATTTAGATGGGGTCAGTGACCCCGGGTTGAAAGCTGGAAATGGTCACAAGAAGAAGGCAAATAAAAACTATAAAAAAAAAAAAAAATGAAGGTCAGTTGTAAAGTTGCTTAGAATTAGCCATTCTATAACATACTAAAAGTTAACTTAAACATGAACTGCCCATTTAATCTAAACAAAATGGGGCTGTGCATTACAGTCAGTATATTTGTGGATAAAACATGGAAATCCACACATTCACCAAACAGAATTTAAGAAAAATGGGCATGATACACAGGAAATATGTAAGGAGCAAATATGTAACATGAATTGATAAAATAGAGGGGGCGATGAGAGGTAACTTGAATAAAGTCAAAATACACTGAGGCTGGCAGGTTAAAACACTGGGCACTGTTAAAGATCAGGCAACAAAGGAAAGAAGAAGATTTAGAGAGTAAATATACAAAAAGAATTGGAAACATGGGGGCAAATAATACGAGGTCATGAAAGGAAAAATACAGTTTAATGCTACTAAATAGTAATGAGCAAAATTTTTCACCAGGTTTATCACATGAAAACAACTATTTTAACATCTATGGGGAAAAAAATGGAACTGAATTTGGAGAAAAGTTTTTTCTTTCCTTGAATTGAATCTCGTCCATAAATTTCCACAATATTTAACCATAAAAATAACGTTTCTCATTTAATTGAATCTGGTCCGTTGTTTCAAAATCAGGACCAGGAGAGAACTGAAAGAGATACTGCCTTGATTTACAATCTCAAATATATGTTTATTATAGTATTTAGCACTGTTTAATTAAAGTTGCTTAGAAGAAGAAGTAGCAGGGAAAGCATTGTGGAAACTGGTGTCTGGGCTGGAGGAGGGTTGACTTCTGCTACATTGTTTTAGAAGTCTGAAACAGAAGTACAGAAAGGGACTAATAAATAATGCTTTCAATTTCTATTACATTTATATACACAATTACTTTAGAACAACTAAATATTTTGAATTTATGAATATTGGAAAGTTTCTTAGAATTACAGTTTCTTTCATTAGGTTAAATGTACACACAAGTATGGGTTCAAAGCCCCTTCGATAGAACTTGAATAAATCAATTCATGTGCCACAAGTCACTATAATGTGCCTACACCATTGGTCATTCAAAAACTCATGCTGAACTCTAACAAAGTAAAGCACAAAACTGTTGTGCAAAACCAAAATCAAAGTATAAAGTACAAAGTATAAAGGAGACAATTGACCTTTGCTGATCTACATCACTCAGTAACCCTGGAGGCCTTAAGTGTTACAGGTCAATAAGAACTCCATGGTCAAGGGATGAATATCCATGAAATAAAATGGGTGCTGGTCAAAACTAGAGCAGTACCTGTGTGTGTCCTCTGGTGGGCTTTCAAATGTGAACTCTTTGTGTAGACTTTCCTGCAGCCATTAAATTGGCAGCGATGAACCCTTTTCTTATTTTCAGGGGAAGCTTCTCCTGGGCCCCCAGTCTGTTCACTATCACTCTGGCCGCACTTTGACGTCACCGCCGTTGATGCTGACTCTGCAGCCTTCCCCAAGCTAACTGTGGCCTTTTTTGCAACTAGTTTTAAGGTCACGGTGCCATCTACAACAGAAAGGGACTGTGGGGTTTTGACAAGATGCCTGCTAAGTTCTGGGGATGACGGCGGCGTTAGAGATGTAACTGCATTCAACTGCGCTTGGTTTACAGATGTGTAGCATTCTGTAGCGGGCTGTAGGCTGACGCACGTCTCTGATAGTAACTTGTCTTGTGAAAGTAACACATCCATGCTTGGACGTTTTTCATAGGTACTAATATCCACTGGAATTACAATTGAATCAATCTTACAAGCAGTGCCATCAGCAGCCTGAGCAATGGAGGTGTTCAGAAAACAGTCCAAATCTTCTCCAAATGTTTCTGACATTTTTTTAGGTTCTGTCTGCAAATACCGCTCCAGTTCCAGGCATGTCTGTGAAATAAAGGGGATAAAGAATAATTAACAAGTGAAGGCCAACTACAACACAGAACTTTACAAATCACATACTGTAGCTCTAGTACATTTGCCATAACCAGTGCTGGTCAGTAACAACCAAGTTTTTCATGATTCAAAATCTGATTTAGTGAAGTGTCACCTCTTTTTTGGTCTGTGTGTTGGAACTTCCCTATTCTCTATCTACTTAGTACTACAGGTATAGGATCTGTTACCTGGAAACCCATTATCCATAAAGCTCAGAATTATGGAAAAATAATTTCCTTTTTCTCTGTAATAATAAAACAGTACCTCATACTTGATCCCAACTAAGATATAATCAGGCCTGGGTTTGTGGCGAGGCCTCAACGGCCCATGCCTAGGCCGGCAGAATTTCAGGGGTGGCGTGCACTGGAGATTGAGTGCGGGAGATTTGAAAATCAATTTCTGCGTCTGCCTTTGAGCGCTTGCACTTAAAGGAAGTGGGCTTGTAGCAGACCGGGAGGGGAGGAGGAGAAGACGGGGGAGGAGCTGGCCTTGGGACGCCTTAATAGTAAGTCCGACCCTGGATATAATTAATCCTCACGGGAGGGGAAATCATACTATTGGGTTAAATTCATGTTTTCGTGATTTTTTTTTATTATACTTAAAAAATATAGACAGTTCCCACACCTTTATCACTTAACCTACCACCTATACTCTTTCTAAAAGTTGCATGGCTCTGTTTTATACTAGAGGCACATGTATTAGAGAAGCACCTATTTTTTGGCCAGAAAGTTGGCAGGTGTCAACAGTATGCAGCAGAGGCAGTTACAGTTATTTATCTGGTGGCAGAAATATACTGAAGGAGATAATGCCTAGTGTGCCATAAGCCTTAGATGGAAGCTGGAGATACAGGTATGGGATTCGTTATCCGGAAACCTGTTATCCAGAAAGCTCCAAACTATGGAAAGACCGTCTCCCATAGACTTAATTTTAATCAATCCAATCATCCAATTTTTTTAAAAATAAGTTCCTTTTTCTCTGAAATAATAAAACAGTTCCATGTACTTGATCCAAACTAAGATATAATTAATTCTTATTAGAAGCAAAAACTGACTATGGGGTTTATTTAATGTTAAAATTATTTTTAGCAGACTTGAAATTACGGAAAGACTCATTATCTGGAAAGCCCCAGGTCCGGAGCATTCTGGATAACAGATCCTATACTATATTATTCGTTCCACTTTCCAGTTTTACAGTGTTCTATATTAATAAGCAAACGGGTCTATTGAAATGCATACTTTCAAATCTTTGATTTCTGTACGGACATCCATAAAATTCCACACCATAGCAAATTAACCTACTAAACATTCCAACCCATATTTTTTTCTTTGCCAGACTGTAACAATTTCTGAAACCTCTGAAATCCAGAAAGAGCGGAACAAATACAGATTTATCTGAAACACTTGCTTAATACACTGCCACCAAAACAATAGACTTGATGTTCCTTGCCCCGAGAACTGAAGCTGGATTTGGAGTTTTCACACTGCTATACTGCGAGAAATGAACATGCTATTAACTTTAGGTAATGGGTAGCAAGCTGACAATAAGAGCTTTTATAAAACATAATGGACGCCTAGAGACAATAGGAATTTAGACAGATTTCCTCTGAGCATAAATGCCTAGGAAAATAAGCTATTTCTTGGTTATTAAAACGTTGCCCTGGGCGAGTGTAATATGATGAAGATTTAGACGCTCACATATAGGGAGTTAAAATTTTAATAAAATGTTATGTGAGAGCTATTCCATAATTTGTCACACAACTGCAATCCAGCTAAAAGAAGAGAGGATTATAGGCTTGTGCAACATTCACAAAATCACACAGGGGAATCAGCTTCCCAACAGAGCACTCAACATTGTGGTATTATAGAAAGAGGGACAAAAAGATTTGCCGGAAAATGTTTTGAACACGCCCATTTTTGTGGGCACACCCCCTAACTACCATGTTCATTTTACAAAATTTGACAGGTTATGAAAGTTTGAACACATTTGTGGTTTTAGGTGTATTACAGATTTTGAAATCTGACATAGGGCTAGACATATTGTCAGTTTTCCAGCTGCCTCAGTCATGTGACTTGTGCCTGCACTTTAGGATGGAACTACTTTCTGGCAGGCTGTTATTTCTCCTACTTAATGTAACTGAAACAGTCTCAGTGGTACTTGTCTGTTACTATTGAGTGTTGTTTTTAGATCTACCAGGGAGCTGTTATCTTGTGTTAAGGAGCTGCTATCTGGTTATCATCCCATTGTTCTGTTGTTAGGCTGTGGGGGGGGCGGAGGGGGTGATATCACTCCAACTTGCAGTACAGCAGTAAAGAGTGACTGAAGTTTATCAGAGCACAAGTCACATGTCAGATTTCAAAATTAAATATAAAAAAATCTGTTTGCTCTTTTGAGAATTGGATTTCCGTGCAGAAGACTGCTGGAGTAGCACTATTAACTGATGTGTTTTGAAAAAAACATGTTTTCCCATGACAGTATCCCTACTTCTTTGCTTATCTTAAATTGTTACAAAAGTATCTAAGTGCACCTGCCATGTATTCTGGGCTCTCTTTTTCTGGCTGTTCAGTGCAGGAGATCAAAGAAAAAGTTGGGACATTTCAGTAACAATCCGAGACTGCGTGTTGAGCTGTCGAAATCGGGGCTGTCCAGCAAAAAACGGAACAGTTGTGAGGTATACAAATGTATAGAGCATAGTTGGAATGATTACAAAATGTAACAGGTTGTGAAAGTTTTAACACATTTCTGTGGCTTTTAGGTGTTTTTACAGTTTTGCTAATGAAGGTGAATTGCCCTTTAAGCTGCAAGTTACAGTTTCCCCAAGAAACCTGCTTGTCTTAAATTGTTACAATTGTTTCTTTGCATATCTTAAATTGTTATAAATGTATCTAAGTGCACCTGCCACTTATTTGGGGGCTCTCTGTTGAAAAGACAATTAAGTTTTAGAAACTTATCTTTTTCTGGTTGTTCAGTGCAGGAGATCAAAGAGAAAGTCGGGACATTTCACTAACAATCTGGGACTGTAGGTTGAGCTCTCACAATTGCGACTGTCCCGTGAAAAAACGGGACAGTTGGGAGGTATGCCGCTGTATTCCTAATGGAGACACCTGAAAACCTAACAAGTATACTCATTGCTAGGTAGCGCTCAAAGGTCTGTAAGCCTTTTAAAGGGATTTTTTTAAGTAAACATGTGATGAACTGTATTATTATTATTATTATTATTATTATTATTAACATGTATTTATATAGTGCCATGTAACAATACATGATTTAGGTACAAAAAATAAATATTCTTGCTGTTCTCATAAAATAATTATATATAACTAGTATATATTTATATGCTAGTATCTGCTACCTACAGCAGGAATAATATCTTTTTATTGTAAGTTAACCAGTTGTCACTTAAAAACAGCTTCCCGGTTATTTCCTGTTCCAGTTATACAGCTGCATCCTTATTTCCTGAGCCTACAGCAGGGGAACTGCATCAGGCAGGAGAAAGGCTACTTTCACCAAAAAGAAATTTGTCTGTGAGACTGGGTAGGGCTAATAGGAGAATTCCTATATACTGCAGCCGTATTTATAAGGAATTTTTGCTCCTGAGAACTCTCCTACTCTGTCCCACTATAATTGCACTGATCAGGTAGGAAGTTTATAAATATATTATCAGTGGGGACACCAAATAGAGACGAGCAAGATAAAAAATGAGCGGCTTAGCGACTAAACAGCTAGAATTATGTTGAGCAGGGATAACATTTGCAGTGAGCCATTGACAGGTATTCCAGAGAGAAACACAGAAGTCTTTCTGTTTCAATATACTTGTGGATTTTAAATGGAATAACAAAGATGTGATGTTTCTCGTACCTATTCACCAGATCACTGTCCTGCTGATTAGAACAGATAAGTCTGTAGCTTTCACTCACATCAATAATACCCAATACAACATCTCAATCTGATAAATGAAATGAAGACTTTGTTCCTGCTTCCCGTTATTTACACTGAAGCAATTTATTATTTTAGGTTTAGTATAATTTGTTTTCCCCCCATATGCCAGGAATAGCCAAGCAACAATTTTCTACCAACAGCCAGCTCTTGCTGAACTACAGACACCAACATGCCATTCTTAAAGGGATACTGTCATGGGAAAAAAATGTTTTTTTCAAAATGAATTAGTTAATAGTGCTGCTCCAGCAGAATTCTGCACTGAAATCCAACAGATTTTTTTATATTCAATTTTGAAATCTGACATGGGGCTAGACATATTGTCAATTTCCCAGCTGCCCCAAGTCATGTGACTTGTGCTCTGATAAACTTCAATCACTCTTTACTGCTGTACTGCAAGTTAGAGTGATATCGCTCCCCTCCCTTTCCCCCCAGCAGCCAAACAAAAGAACAATGGGAAGGTAACCAGATAGCAGCTCCCTAACACCAGATAACAGCTGCCTGGTAGATCTAAGAACAGCATTCAATAGTAAAAAACCATGTCCCACTGAGACACATTCAGTTACATTGAGATGGAAAAACAGCAGCCTGCCAGAAAGCATTTCTCTCCTAAAGTGCAGGCACAAGTCACATGACCAGGGGCAGCTGGGAAATTGACAAAATGTCTAGCCCCATGTCAGATTTCAAAATTAAATATAAAAAAATCAGTTTGCTTTTTTGAGAAATGGATTTCAGTGCAGAATTCTGCTGGAGCAGCACTATTAACTGGTTCATTTTGAAAAAAAATGTTTTTCCCATGACAGTATCCCTTTAATATATTTCAGCCATGGCAGTGCTGCCTTCCATAATGCTCATAAAATGAAACTTGTAAAAGTAAGAGGTACTTTCCCGTAATGTTTGATTTAAATATGATTCACACTGTTGCTTCTTGTTTGATAGATGGTTAGTTTATGTGTTTCTCCATAAAGCTGTGTTACTGGAGGGATTTTCCACTCAGGCATAGCACTATAAACATACTAATTCAGGCTATGGCCTTCAGAAACAAAGTCATTTTTTACATCCCACTGAACCCATATTCAAACTTAATAAGACTAATAATAAAAATTTAATACAATGAAGCTACAAATTCATACCTCCCAACATTTCGGAAATAGAAAGAGGAACAAAAATATTTGGCAGGTTATGAAAGTTTGAACACATTTCTGTGTTTTTTATATATATATATATATATATATATATATATATATATATATATATATATATATATATATATATATATATATATATATATATATTTATATAGCAAATACTACATTCAGAAAATATATTTCATAAAAGCAGATAATTGTCCATGGTACCTGTTTATACTGTATAACTGAACTAAATGAACATATAAAATTTATCTTTGTCCTTACTCAATTCACAATCCATTCTTGCCAAGCTAGGCAACTTCTTTACTTCTGGAGACAATGATGAATGCAGAACTCACCGTTAGAAGTCAGTGAGTTGTGTTCCAAGACGCAACAGTCACGCTATGGTCCTGTCTTGCAAAGGTTTGTAGCTGTCATAAACTAGTGTGAGATTTGTGTAGTCACAGCTTAATAAAATGACAACTTAATGGGAAAACACATTGTGATTTGAAAAGTATATTAAAGTCCACTGAACTGAGAAATGAGAGGGACTTATCAGTGATGAAAGCAAGAAAAACTGTGTCAAAATCTGTTTATTGTGCTTGCATTATTCCCATACAATGTTACACTTCTAATGTAGAGAAAGAATATAGTGCTATTGTGTAAATCTAGTACATGAGTATGTGAGGACCATTCTAAGTAAGATGATGCAGCATGTAGTTTGTAAAACCTGTGCAACAATTTAATCTTGCTTAAGTGATGCAGGCACCTTTTATCACCTGGACCAGTGGTTCTGTGGAGAACTTTGCTCAGCAATTATTGAACGTGTCATTTTCTGCACTCCCATCAGATTCAGTGAAATGAGAAAGCATGTATCATTGGATATTAGATTTCACATGTAAAAACAATGTAAGCCTATGGTAAAATCTGGGATTAAATAAGGGAAGTAAGGAAAGGTTTTAGAGACATTCATATTTTTTAGCGCATTGTTTGTACTTTTTATATTCTGTTTGTCTCATTGACACTGAGGACTTCATCTGTAATATAATAATATTTTATATTTATGTTAATTGTATTTCTAATAATGCACTTATTGTTACTTATTATTGTAGTGACCCCTTGTTTTCCCTCAAAGAGTGCTATACAAATAAAAATATCCATACATATTCTGATCTTTTAATCACTTACATGGTATTCATGATTTTAGATAAACATAGTTTAATTGTTGTTTCAAAACGCTCTAAAACCACAAAATGTAATAAATGGGCCTCCATATTTTAGTAATTTATTTTTTATTGGCAAAAAACTGGATCCATAGATGAAACCACCGGACAATGAATACATGTATAGACCTGCATCCTGGCATGTTTACTAACATTGCAGATAAATATCTGGAGAGATTTCTGGCAAAGTTGCCCATAGCAACCAATGAGATCTTTTCTTCTGTTTTCTAAATTATAGGTGGCTTTTTAAATCTAATTGCTGATTGGTTGCCATGGGCAACATCTCCAGAAATCTCTCCAGATATTTATCTCCAATGTTAGTAAACATAATGTCATACCTGTCTTAGGAGAGGTTAATGGGAGTGGAAAGCAAGAGGGTGCATTTGTCCCAATATCTACTCCAGCTTCAAATTACTTTTTTTGTTTCCACAAATCTCTATTAGGGGCCGATTCACTAAATTCGGGTGAAGGGTTAGAATAAAAAAAACTTCGAATTTCGAAGTTTTTTTGGGCTACTTCGACCATCGAATGGGCTACTTCGACTTCGAATTGAACGATTCGAACTAAAAATCGTTCGACTATTCGACCATTCGATAGTCGAAGTACTGTCCCTTTAAAAAAAACTTCGACCCCCTACTTCGGCAGATAAAAGCTACCGAAGTCAATGTTAGCCTATGGGGAAGGTCCCCATAGGCTTGCCTGTGATTTTTTGATCAAAGGATTTTCCTTCGATCGTTGGATTAAAATCCTTCGAATCGTTCGATTCGAAGGATTTAATCGTTCGATCGAACGAAAAATCCTTCGATCGTTCGATCGCAGGATTTGCGCTAAATCGTTCGACTTCGATATTCGAAGTCGTACGATTTTAGTTCACAGACGAATATCGAGGGTTAATTAAACCTCGATATTCGACCCATAGTGAATCGGCCTCTAAATGTGTGGTTTTTCTGTATTCCTTTAAAACTAAAAAAAATTACATTTATTTAAATGTAAAAAACACAAAAAACTCTAATACTAAAATTTGCCAGGTTAAATATTTAAAAGTCCTATAAAAGTCAGTGAGAGCTGCGCTGTTCCTATCAGACCAATTTTAATCAAATTGGACTTTTAAAGGCCCATTTATCAAAGGTCAAATTTCAAATTCATGTAAAAAAAAATGTTGCGAATCCAGGATTCAGTTTTGGATTCAGCCTTTTTCAGCAGGATTCGGCCGAATCCTTCTGCATGGCCAAACAGAATCCGAATCCTAATTCGCATATGCAAATTAGGGGCGGGGAGGGAAATTGCGTGACTTTTTGTCACAAAACAAGGAAGTAAAAATGTTTTCCCCTTCCCACCCATAATTTGGACAAATAAGGATTCAGATTCGGTTCCGTATTCGGCCGAATCTTTCGCAAAGGATTCGGGGGTTCGGCCAAATCCAAAATAGTGGATTCGGTGCATCCCTAAAAAATTTTAATTCAAAAATACTCACAATTCAACTAGGAGGTTATTTAAGATAAATTCAAATGGCTAATATTCAAACAAATGGTTCCGACCAGTAAATTTGAATCGTATTCAATTCATACAAAACGAGTTTTTCTCCGAAAAAAAAGTAACATCTCCAAATGGCTCAATGGACCTCTGCCATTGACTTGTACATGAACTCGGTAGGTTTTAGGTGGTGAATATTCAAATTAGGACTGTTTCCATGTCGAGGGGTGATAAATCTCACATTCTAATTTGCATTCAAATAAAGGGATTAAAATTCAAATGTGTGAATTTTGACACTCGAAGATTCGAATTCGAATTTACTAATCGACTCCTGATTAATCTGCCCCTTAGAGTTATACAAAAAATTTTTTGCTAGTAATTATCTGGAAAGCACAAATTTTAAGCGGTTTTAGTATTTTTTAGCACATTGTCCAGCTCTAAAATTCGACCTTTTAGTTTCTGTAAGGCAGTTGGGACTTTATGCACATAACTAATTATTATTTTCTTACACAGTATCTGAAATAATTAGAAGAACTCATAAGAAACCTATTGATGAAGCTTATGTTGAGCATAAAAGTAAACACATATGCTACAACAAGAGCTGCATGATAGGAGTGACACTCTGGTTTTCAAACGGCATTAGCAAGAAGTATAAAACATACGTACATCTATCAATGTGGGTTCTAAGGACTTCTGTAATGCAGGAAAAAAATAACCTCCAATGCAAATTCAGGGGTTGACTTATATTGAACAATTAATATTGTACCCAAACATTGTAAACTGCAACAATCCATACCTCATGTATTCCACTACAAGTAATATTTTACTATGCATCAAGGGACGTGGTTTAGGAACACTCTGCTATTATCTGTGGTAGATATAAATGGACTTTCTTCAACTGTTAAATAATATGCCATCCCCAATTTTCTTTTATGTGTGGAAACATGATATTTTACTGTGCCCTATTAATATATTTATTGCTCTATTAAGCGGTCTGCTGGCCACTATTTTTTTTTCATATGCTATTTAAACAATGTACTTCACATTTAGCTTGCCAGACTAGAGGGCCTATTGTTAGTTATTTTCCTTGATGATTATGCTATCAAAGTTAAACTCAGATATTCTGTAAATTCAGATGAATAAAGCTTCTACAAATGATAAATGTAACATTAACACAATATTTAGTGCACTTTTGCAGCAACAGTATAGGAGGTAGAGCCCATAAGGGCTGGGGCCCACTGGCCCAGTCCGACAACCCTGCACTCATTATTATGCCTAATGATGTCACTTGTGCTTGCAAATTACAACTACAGAACAAAGGGGCAGATTCACTAAGCATCGAATTTCCACTAGCCGCTTCGCTCACATAGCAACACTTTGCCAGGCGTAGATTCACCAGGACAACGCTAATTCACTAAAATCTGAAGTCTAGGGCGCCGAGCACTGGTGAAGCAGCGATAGTGTTACTGCGGCAAGAGAAGCGAAGTTGTGCTAGCATTGGCTAATTTGCATATGGACATATAGGTTGCACAAAATACATTACACTACACAAACTCAGGGAACCTTAATAAAAGAAAATAGAGTTGTTATAATGCCCTACACATATGTCCGGTGTACAGTTTATGTGCCATATGTTAGGAAATGTAGGGGGAAGCCGGGTACCCCAGAAAAAATTTACTATCTTTTGCAGCCTATCACCCTGAAAAATGAAAAGTCGCCAGCATTTTTTGGGACTATTTTTTGAGGAAGTCCTGTCTACTCTATTGCACTTTGCCTGGTCTGAGGTGGTGAAGGCAAGTCTGGCGCAAGAGTTAACGTTCAGTAATGAATTTGCGTTTTCTTTGCGAATTTTCTCTAACGTTAGTCACTTCGCCCTTTAGTGAATCTGCCCCAAAGTCCTTTATTTTGTTACATTTTTTTTCATTTTCAAGTGAATGTATTTGTTTCAGTAGCAAATTAGTCATAAGGGGACATTTACAGTTCCCCAGAGGGCATTTAAAAGAGCACTACGGGGTACAAAATTGTTCCCTGTAATGTTCACTTAACAAGAACTTGTCCCTGTGATCCTGTATGAAGAGCAGAATGCAGCAATAGGAGGCATAGAAAAGTCCTGTCCTTACTACCTACCACAAGGCTCAGAATCTGCCACACTACCCCCTCTCCAATTACACCTTCCAACACTTGTCATGTTACAATGTACCATCCAACAATGTGCCAATGCAAGCATGCCCCAAGGCATAAGATTTTTCTCATCCAGCTGAATTAGACCAAATATCTTCAGCAGGTTGGCTGACATGGGCATAATGGGATGTGTAGTGATTATCCACAACTTACAGGGGCATCTCTGAGCTGCCTGAGGCGACTTTTCAGATTCCCCCCCCCTCGCGCCCGACGTTTACCTTTCTGATCACCAGAGGGGGTTGAAAAGGGTCTGCATCGAGATTGCGCTTTCTGCACTAGAAGACCCGAAATTTGGAATAAAAAATCAGAATATTGGCTCTTTAATCAGAAGAGGCTTTTTGCTGCCCCTGGTAATCTGATTGATACTGCCGACCTGAAAAGAGTTTCTCAACTTGCCTCATGGCAGCAGCACCCCATACAACTTAATATAACTTTTTTTTCTGCTCCCTGTTCATGAAGAAAGGCAAACAAACTTTTCTTTATTGGCTATCACTCTGCAGCATTTGGAAGCACATTTATCAAGGGTCGATTTTCAAATTCATGTGAGTTTTTTTAAACTTCCCTAAACTTCCATAAATTCGAAATTCAACCAATTGAAATTTATTAACAAAATCAAATTTTGTCAAAGTCAGATGAATTGAAACGGCCTGAAAACTCGAAAAAAAATCGAATCGAATTCAATCAAACTCCATTCGAGTGAAAAAAAAACTTGAATGTCAGGTAGGCTGCAAACACCTCCACATTGATCCCTGGACCTCTCCCATTGACATAAACAGTAATTCAGCAGGTTTTAAGTGGCAAATAGTCAAATTCGAATTCTTAAAGGGCCAGAGTATGATACATTTTGAAAATCGAATTCAAAATTCTTTTAAAAAAACTTGAATCGTATTTGGATAACTCCTTAGTCGAATTTAAGATTTCTGACCATAGAAAATATTCGAAAATTCGAATTTTCAATTCAATCTTTGATAGATCTTCCCCTATCTATATAGCATACAATCATGGCACAAATTTTTGCATCAAAATCCTTAATCAGGTAAAATTAAAAAATGAGTGAACATACAGCACATCCTTATATATCTGACTAATTGCCATGGAACAACCTGGTAGTGGTGCACTGGCAAATAATGATAGTGATGAACCTAAATCTATTTTCTTATGATTTTTATGGACTCATTTAAGCTCTCTCTATTATATGCACACTGTCAAATAGTGTGCATAAAAGTACAGGTAGAGTATCTGTTATCTGGAAATCCAGAAAGCTCAGAATTATGGAAAGGCCATCTCCCATAGACTCCATTAAAATCAAATAATCCATATTTTTAAAAAGGATTTCCCTTTTCCCTGTAATAATAAAACAGTACCTTATTTTTTATCCAAAAGTTAGATATAATTAATCCCTACTGGAAGCAAAACCAGTTTATTGGATTTGTTTAGTGTTTATGATATTCTAGTAGATTTAAGTTATGAAGATCCAAATCTGCAAAACCTCAGGTCCTGAGCATTCTGGATAACAGGCCCCATACCTGTACCTGCAAAAATGCGACTGCAGACTGCCGAAATTAAAAGAAGATGCAATTTCCTTTCTTTAGAGCTGCTTACATACACTAAGGGGCATATTTATAAAGGGTCAAATTTCGAATTGAAAAAACTTTGACATTCGAATTCAAAAAGACCAATCAAAATTAAGTCAAAGTTTTTTTTGGTTGAATAGGTTTTCGATCGAATAGGTCCATATTCAGCCGAAATAGAATTATACGAATCGAAGGAATAGCGCATTCGATCGAATTCGATTCAAAGTTTTTACCCAAAAAACTCCCAATTGACTCCAAATGGTTTAGATGGCAAACAATCGAAGTCGAATTTTTAACAGCACATGATAAATTTTGATATTCAAATTTTCGATTTTTTTTCAAATTCGAATCAAATTTGGACTATTCCCTAGTCGAAGTACACAAAAATTAGCTTGGAATTCAAATTTTTTTCATTTGGAAATTGACCCCGACCTTTGATAAATATGCCCATAACACAGCCATACACAACAATTTTTACATGAAAGGCCATTATGCCAGTGTTGTGTTTTTATATAAAAATCTATCTGATTCCTAATTTCTCCTTCTAATCCATTATAAATGGAAAACTATTATGTCCAAGGCGAGGGTTTGCAGCAGATCAACAGTTCTTTAAGTGCAATTAGAATTTGAATTGATGCTACTTGAGAATAACAGCAGGCTGTTAAGCATCTGTGTATAATGGTGTTTACTGTAAGTGCTATTCATCTAATACTGTGGATTGCATGTGCATGGGTCTGTGCACATTATACCAGTTAATTAAGTAAATATACAGTCCTTAAGGTAGAAATATTGTTCCCACCTCGGATGGACCCTACCAAATAGCTATCTGCTTGTATACCAAAAAAACAGCAATCCCATTTTTAAAAGTAACATTTGTGATTATAAGAAATAAAGGACAGATAAAAGTAAACAATTAGTAAATTAGGGAAAAAGAGGCAATTAAAGCGATGAACATTTTGAAAGCTAAAAGAGGCAGGCACAGTGAGAAGATTATTTGATAAGTGTTACATAAATAGATCTTTTCTTACTAATGAGCATCTGAAAGCAAAAAACAGCACAGAACAGAGCACCTTACTGTGACATCTCTACTAGCACATCATTCCAGGGGTTGCCCCCATCCTCGAGGCTTGGGCAAAATGCTGAAATAATGTGCATTTTTATTGGGCTACAAAACATGAACCTTTGCCAGGAATAGCCCAGGAGCACAGTTTAATTCTATTACTATTCATTTGCAAGTTCAAAGCATTTTCATAGTGATATAAAGCTAGAGAAAATAAACTAAAAAAAATTGGCACAAATGCAAGTGGATAAAAAGCTGCAGTGTAACCCGCTGTAGCCTAAATATGCCATCTAGTGATGGTTGAATTTGGGGAGTTTCGCTTTGCGGAAAAATTCGCGAAACAACGTCGGCATCTCGTTTTTTTTACGCCGGCTAATTTTCACGGAGGATTTGCGAATTTAATCGCCAGCTGTGAATCGCAGGAATTTTCTGCAAATTCGCGCCCATCACTAATGACGTCTTCTCTGTATTATAGGGAAATACTTATAGGAAGTAAGTTTAGATTCCTTTGCTTTAAATGCTTATTTAGCATCTGGATTTAAATTATTTATTCATTAAGAGCTTTATTTAACTACAGGTCTGTATTTGCGAATACGGCCAGAGCTGCATCACAGCTTCTTCTGTTGAGGCAACATAAATTGCATACATGGACTCCAACGCATGGAGTCTACTAAATTAGCCAAATCATTACAATAGATGTTTCAATGCTTGCATCTCTTTACCGAGAAATACATTTTTACTTAAAAATCTCACATCTTATAATACTTAGTAAAGAAGTCCCATAAATCAGTTGTTTGTGCAATCCACACTTAAAGGGGTGGTTCCCCTTTAAGTTTACTTTTAGTATGTAATAGAATGGCCAATTCTAAGCAACTTTTTAAATGGCCTTTATATATTATTTTTTATAGCTTTTGAATTATTCTCCTTCTTCTTCTGACTCTTTCCAGCTTTCAAATGGGGGTTACTGACCTGGATCTAAAAAAAAAATGCTCTTTAAGGCTATTTTTTATGACTCATCTTTCTATTCGGGTCCTCTCATTCATTCATATTCCAGTCTCTTATTCAAATGAATGTGTGGTTGCTAGAGTCATTTGGACCCTAGCAACCAGATTTCCAGAAATGCAAACTTGACAGCTGCAGAATAAAAAAACTCAATAACAACAAATAATAAAAAAATTAAAACCAACTGAAATTTGTCCCAGAATATTTCTCTCTACATTTTACGAAAAAGTAGATTTAAAGGTGAACGATCCCTTTAATTTGGAATAACACTTATACATAATTCTGAATCCCCAACACAATATGATATTTTGTGGCTTATTCTTTTTAGTTGAGCATTCGACTGATGACCTGGGCATGACTGTTATCTAAAAGAATTGAATGCTAACTGGTATAGGACAAAATAGGATATTAAAGCTGCCTGCAAATATCTTTCACATAGTCAGTGTTCTTCCTTCCATTCTGGTCTGGTGCTCCAGTAACCTGTAATTATTAGGAGCTTCCCTAGACTCTTCCCACTGTTCCTGCACCTGTGTTAGTTACAGGAGGCATCTGGCAAAGCAAGCATCTTACATGACTGCTACCTGCTCTGGCCCATTTAACTACTTCAGTGGTTTGGCTAATTCCATTCATAGGCAAGAAACCCTGATGCAAAGTTAAAGTGGTAATTAACGATCGAAGGAAAAAAAATGCTGTGCTAAGGATCATTGTCTGTGACCTATTTCCACACTTAAAAAGTGTTATAATGTTATTGTCTGAGAATTAGTCATGTTCTACCTAGCTAAAATTAATCTCCTTTGTGCATGTTACTAAGCTAGTTAGTATTATATAGGTACATGCATCATATATACATTTGACAACATTCTAAAGTAAAATATGGTAAATCATTAAGCCAAGGGAATATTACATTTATTTTTATCTAAAATGCAAAACAAAACATCATTTTTAGAAGATGTAAAGCTGCACATGGAAGTAAGTTCGCTGTTGATGACACAAAGTCTCGCTGAGAGAATGCATCTGCAATATGTTTTTTGGAGCGGATTCAAGGCTTCCACTGATTGTGTGGTGTGACCATGAAGAGAGGTTTAGTGTCCCTATAGCATTTTCTTTAAATCATTACAAGTGATTTTAGCCTTGCTTTGAAAATGCCTGCTTGATCCCTAGGGAATTTCCATAACTAACCTTTCGAAGTTGAGAAAATGTGTTGCCGAAAAAAAAGGAATCAGATAGACAGCCCTAAATATAGCAATAGATATGGTTATTAAAAAAAGACATTATGAATACATTTTTTCTACAACTAAAAGTTGGAACAAGATAGTCTTTACTGTAAATCAAAAAATAAATACATTTAAATAGAAACCTAAAGTAATGAGGATTTATACCATAACGGTAAACCTAACTATAAGCACGCTCCGTTATCTGAAAACCCATTTTCCAGAAAGCTCAAAATTATGATAAGGTCGTCTCCCCATTATAATCAAATAATCCAATTTTTTAAAAATTATTTCCTTTTTCTCTGAAATAATAAAACAGTAGCTTGTACTTGATCCCAACTAAGATTTAGTTAATCCGTATTGGAAGCAAAACCAGGTTATTGGGTTTATTTTTGTAGCTCCCATCCTTCCCAACTATAGTCAGGTGATCCCACTGGTGTCTAATAAAAGAGCAGCCAAGTTTGGGAGTTTTACTTTGAAAGCAGCAAGTAAATTGCAGGTAAAACTTAGTCCCTTTGTATAATGAAGCAATAGAATTCTTAATGAATAAGATAAAAATTGAGCATAGGACTGGCCAGATATGGGATGACGTTGACGTAGTTGGCAAGCTTAAATATATTGCAATATATGGACAAACAATCCCTGTTTTGTTTAAAGGGTAAGGCATTTTTCAGTAGCAGTATGCACAAAATGTCTCTCTTAAATATATTGATAATGGGTTGAGTGCAGAGGACTCTTGTATTTGTCTATATGGGTTTATTTAATGTTTACATGATTTTCTAGTAGACTTAAGGTAAGATCAAAATTACGGAAAGATCAATTATCTGGAAAACCACAGGGCCCAAGCATTCTGTATAACAGGTCCCATACCTATATTAGCATCAGTACTCTCCTGAAATACATTCAGTATATCTTGGGCGATGATCATACAGATTACAACGGATTCACCCACGGAAAATGGATATTCCATGTGCTTCAACGCTATAGAATCGCTGATCCTGTAGCTTTATCTATAGTCAATGGTAGATGTAGCCTTGCATAAAAAATTAAGGGCTTTTGTGACTATGAAAAATCCGATATGAGCTTAGGGATGTCCACATGGGATTACTCTGTTAGTGACAATGACAATAAGTGTGGTACTTTTGTAGAAGACAGGTTTTGTCACAATGATACAGGGTCTCAAGGGAAAAGGACATACTAGTCTGACTTCATGGGTATCAACAACTGACCTAGATTTTATGAGCCTTAATATTTCTAAAATCAACATTTATTGCACTCATATGCTCTGCTTCCATTTCCTACAACTCACGGAATACATACCATACCTGTTTTTCAAATTTTTATAAAAACGTACTATTTACCATTAAAGGAAAATTATACCCCTCAAACAATGTAGGTCTCTAGAAAAATATATTGAATAAAACAGCTCATATGTAAATCCCTGCTTCGTGTAAATAAACCATTTTCATAATAATGTACTTTTTTAGTAGTATGTGCCATTGGGTAATCAGAAATAGAAAACTGCCATTTTAAAAAATAAGGACAGCCCCCTGGGATTGTATGATTCACGGTACACGCAAACAAACTGTACTTGTTAGGTCACATGAGCCAATTAACAGACATAGTTCTATCTTTTGCTTCAACACTTCTTCTTGTTAGAGTTGTAGTATTTCTGGTCAGGTGATCTCTGAGGCAGCACACAGACCATCATAAAATGGTGGTTCAAGGCAAGAGATGTAAAAGGGCAATATTTACTTAAATATATATTCTAGTTTGATAAGGTTCTTTAATATGCCACTTGATTTGATATAAATTATCTGTTGCTTAAGTATTCATTTTCGGGCTATCGTTTTCCTTTAAGGAAACAAGCAAGCATATAATTGTGTAGGTTCTGTAATTCTGCATAATGCTGACATATGATAACACGGTAATACATTCTTTCCATGCGTTATCATATATCCCTAATCATATTGTAGAGTAATGAAGACAGCTAAATGTTTGCATGAAACCACAACTAGACAATATTATAACAATAACTATTTCATAAAATGCCATGTTTTCTCAGTCTTGTCCCCTTACCTGTCATTTGCCCAAAGTCACAATTCTTCATAAATTTGAAAGAGTTGCGCACACTTATGTACAGAGCACTCATCATAGTAGCAACAAGCATTGCATACAACAGAGGCAGCACATAGGCATCCAATGGCAAGTTTAATTAAAGAGCAAGGCTGGAGTATTGCTTCTTACACAGAACAGTTTGCTACTGCCATGGGTGTCCATAACCTGTACCCATGGTAAACAGGCATATTGCAATGTAACAACTCAGATTCATACAATCTGGTCAGTGCAATTTAGATTAGCGCTAAACCATACATGATTCAGTCATTCATTCATTTGGCCCATGGGTGTGCAGTTGGAGCCGTTTTAGAGTAAAATGTAAAATTGGCATTGTCAGACAAAAGTAATTCTTACATGGACTATATGTGTCTGTTATTTAAGCTAGTGTTTTTGCTTGGAATACTTAACTGGTTTATATTTTAAATGTACTATTTTTACTCGCAAAATTCTAAACATTTGCACAGTCCAACTAAGGTCCCGCTTACTTGTTAGAAAGAGGCCCAGCGCATGTCAGGTTCTTGCCCTTGCAACCTCAACAAATCAGAGCAGAATGAAAGCAAAATGCTGCCAAGAAAACATTACATAGGCTTTCAGCGAAATATGCTTTAAGATTTCCCTGAGCACTGAAGCGTTCAGTTTTTCTACTGTGGATGATTTGTTTGTGTAATAAACTTTTCTTAGTGTTGTTGAAAGCCAGTATTGGTTTCTGAAAAGGCTTTTTCATGGTATGAAAAGGTAGTGAATTACGCCCCAGGGTCATAACTATAGCTGTGTAAACAGATGAAAAAGACAAATCGTGTATATTAGAAACATTTGCTTGCGGTAAAGACTATGCTAGGCAATCTTGTTACTGTGTAAGAAAATTAACTATGCATGATGAAAAGTGCACCCGTGTATCCAATACCAAATAACCAAACTTTTGTCAATAAAACTGTAGAAGCTACAACGAAGCATACATAGGAAATCACAATAGGATCCTACAAATGATGATAAAATCAGTTTTGCTATAGATGCACACTAGCTTATTCTGTTAAACTCTCCAATGTTTACAAGGGCTGGAACATGGGTTAGGCAGAAGACGCACCTGCTTAGGGTGCAACAATAGGAGTTGCTGGGCAGGTACCTGTAAAAGGGTCTTCTGCCTACCACTAGTTCATGTGCACTCTCTGATGCTCTTCTCTCCGCTCTGCCACTCTCCCCTTCCCATCTACCGCTCTTCCCAACCATATCTTCCCTGTCTACTTCTCGCTCCACCCCTGCCCTCCCCATCTACCGCTCCACCCACCCCTGCACTCCCTGTCATGTGGGTGACAGTGTATATGCTGGGTTGCATAGGGCTCAGGTAGACTTGGCCTGGCCCTGATGAGATTTTGGAGATTTCACAAGTCTCCTTTGTGTGCCTCTGCCCTAAGGTGAATATGTGCCTTTCAGAGGTAACCCCCAGGGCACATTTATACATCTATAGCATAATGTACCACTTGTATATATGTGCATAAATGTCAGTCTACACAAAACTCTGCCAAGAACTTTATATGTAAACAGATAGAAAAGAAAACCTATGTACATTATTTAATGCCAAAATGTGTCAAGGTTTGAATGACACAAGAATACTGTATACAGCAGAAAACAAATAAAAAAAGGCATATATGAAGCACACTGAAACAAAAACACATATCTATGCTACACACTCAATGTGTAAGCCTGCAAAGCCTATAATCACAAAACAATCTATATTGCCACTTTCCATTGTTTTGAATTCATTTCTTCTGGCAACTTTCAAGGCCTACAATTCACTTCCGTGAGAATATGCCTTTGGGAAAGCCATGGAAGTGGCGGTGTACAGAATGCGGATACATGTGTGTATGCAGGAAGGGGAGAGTCTTCCTGCTTACTTAGAACATTAATGAAAACCTAAATCTGTGAACTGCTGACATTTATGTCACTGAAAATATACTGTGACCTTAGTGCTATAATCAACAACTAATTAAAAGTGAAATGAAATGTGGAGTCAGCTTACCAATTTCAATATTATAACTACACCAGGCATAGGGATTCATTAGAAACAGGGCTCCAATCTTTTGAGCTTATATACATTATATACTCTGACTCAGTTGGCCATCTTAAATATATTGTAATATATGGATAAATAATCACTGTTTTGCTTAAGGAGGGGGCAGTTTTGGTAGGTAGCTGTATGCACAAAATGTCGTAAAGTTGTCAATATATTGACATGGGTGAGTGCAGAGGTTTTCTTGTCTTAGTACAGATATAATCTATTGTCCAGAATGCCTGGGACCTAGGGATCTTTTCATTATTTAGATTTGCATACATTAAATCTGTTAAAAAAATTAAACATTAAATAAACCCAACAGAATAGTTTTTCCACCAATATGGCTTTATGCAACTAAGTTTGGATCAAGTACAAGGTACTAGCTTATTATTACAGAAAAAGGGGAAATCATAAAAATAGATTAGAATTATTTTCTTATAATGGAGTCTATGGGAGATGGCCTTCCTATAATTCTGAGCTTTCTGAATTACAAGTTTCCGGATAAGCAGTTGTGTTCAAAATAATAACAGTGTGAACAGTGAATAAAGTTCAAAATCCTTATAATAGCTTTTATTTCCATACACACAAATGCATTGGAAACACTGCACATTTTAATCCAAATTAAAGGAAAACTATACCCCCAAAATGAATACTTAAGCAACAGATAGTTTATATCAAATTAAGTGACATTTTAAAGAATCTGGTATGTATATATTTCAGTAAATCTTGCCCTTTTACATCTCTGGCCTTGAACCACCATTTCATGATGGTCGGGATGCTGCCTCAGAGATCACCTGACCAGAAATACTACAACTCTAACTGTAACAGGAAGAAGTGTTGAAGCAAAAGACAGAACTCTGTCTTTTAATTGGCTCATGTGACCTAACAAGTATGGTTTGTTGGTATGTTTGTGTGCACAGTGAATCATATGATCCCAGGGGGCTGTCCTTATTTTTTAAAATGGCAATTTTCTATTTATGATTACCCAATGGCACATACTACTAAAAAAGTATATTATTATGAAAATGGTTTATTTACATTAAGCAGGGTTTTGCATATGAGCTGTGTTATGCAATATCTTTTTATAGAGACCTACATTGTTTGGGGGGTTTAGTTTTCCTTTAAAACATGAAGAAAATGTAACAAATTTGTGTTATTCCTTTACAGAAAGTGAAAAAAAGGGAATATTAGACTGTTCCAAAAATAGTAGTGTTTGCATTCTTCTTTACAAACTCAAACATTCACTGTATAAACTGAAAAATGTTTCAAGATTTTGCTTTCCTTTGAATCGCTGAACTAATATTTAGTTGTATAAGCAGTGTTTCTGAGACCTGCTGCACATCTGTGTTGCATGGAGTCGACCAACTTCTGGCACCTGTTACATTCCACAATCTTCTGTATTTCTTGGTTTTGTCACAGAAACAGCATTTTTGATGTCACCCCACAAGTTTTCTATTGGATTAAGGTGCAGAATTAGGCTGGCCACTCCATAACATCAATCTTGTTGGTCTGGAACCAAGATGTTGGTCGTCTAATGGTGTGTTTGAGGTTGATGTCTTGATGAAACACCCATTTCAAGTGCATTTCCTCTTCGGCATAAGGCAACATGCGTTCACTGCTTCACTGTCTTCACATTGTATTGTAGCTTGAATTCAGTGTTTGGGGGTCGTCTGACAAACTGTCTTTGGCCCCTAGACCCAAAAAGAACAATCTTGCTTTCATCAGTCCACAAAATGTTGCTCCATTTCTCTTTAGCCCAATCAAAGCGTTCTTTGGCAAATTGTAACCTCTTCAGCAGATGCCTTTCTTCAACAATGGACCATTGCAGGGCTTTTTGCCGATAGCTGGGCTTCACATAGGCGTCTTCTAATTGTAACTGTACTCACAGGAAACTTTAGACCTTCTTTGATCTTCCTGGAGCTGGAGTCTTTGCAATTTTGGCTATTCTTCTACCCATTCAAATGGTAGTTTTCAAATAAGGGTCGTAATAAACACCTGTTTTTTCACAGAATTAATGAACTCACTAATTGAACTCATCACTGCTATTATTTGGAACAAGCTATTATTATATTGAACACTGCTATTATTTGGAACAAGCATCAATTAATGATTCAATTACACAGAATCAGCAGCATGCATGTCATGACTGTTGGTTTTCTATTACTCTACTACCCCCTACTAGTAAATTATTTGGCATGTAGAAATATAATTTCTACCAAAAACAGTGATCAGGTTAGTGAGGTCAGTTTATTACTCAACATCTGGAGTAAAAAAGCAACACCTACGTATATGTGCACGTTTACACACATATACACATATTGTATATATATATATATATATATATATATATATATATATATATATATATATATATATATATATATATATATATATATATATATATATATATATATATATATATATATATATATATATAGAGACAAATACAGACACACACACAAACATTTTTTTCATTCATTTTCTGTAAAATAACTACAGGTTTGAAGCATGCAGTGTGCACAATACAGTGAATACAAATGCAGTTACATTTCTGTTTGCCCTCCTCCATTTGTAAATAAAAGAAAGAAAGAAAAACACTCCTTCTGGTTATGACGAAAGCGTTACTATTGTTATTTATGAAGAATGTCTCAATCATTTGGCATCACCCACGCATGTACAGAAAAGCAAATAAGCTGAGAGGGAATAGTCAATCAGCATAATTATTTATACCCTTTTTTGTTACTGCTTATGAGAAAATAAAAGAGGGTTACAAACAATACATGTCTAAATATACACACGCCATAAAGGATTCTCTTTTGGGTATTGCTTATTTTGTGAATAGACACATTTTCAGGCGTAGAGGAATTTTTGGCCCATTTGTCATAATTGGATTGCACAGTTTTATTTTATCTATATAAAAATGCATCTGTGATCGTAAGCAATATAGCAGCTACCATGTCTATAAACAAATGTGCACAGAGTAAGGCACAAATCATAGTTTATTTATTATACGCCTTTAAACACATCTAAATAAATCTAATCATATTTTATTTTTCCTTTTACTATGCTTATAAAAAAGGTGCATTTCATTTTACATGAAAATGTAAAGTCCACGTTATACTATATCCGTGTACTATCAATGCACATTACAAAGCAGTAGCTATAAAAGCAGTCCAGTAGCGTTGGTAATGATGGCAAAGCATGATAAGTAGTTTCTAATCCTTTGTCAGTACTCTCATTAGTATAGCACCAAAAGCGTTGACGTTTTTGGAATGTCACCATTTCCCAGCACGAGACTTGGTAGCCTTGAATGAAAAAGCAGCTCTGTTTTATCTTGTTAAGAATAGGAATCAAGCATAAAAAATATTTATTCAATATTTCAATACAGCGGGCAATATATGTTTTTATATTAAACTATTAAAATATTTGAAAAGTATCTTTGCTGTTTTTATTAAAGTCTCCAGCCACCTGCTTTTAACCTATGATTGACAGCCCTGCCAATGGCCCTCTTTGTTCAAGACTTGTGACTACACAGATACGGCTGGCAATGACTGGAATATGGCCTTAGATGACTCCATACATCTCTCCATTCTGTAAGTTGTCCTTACATCCCTGAATTAGCAACATGGTAAACAAATACAAAACATGCTGAAAAGGAAAAGGAGTGGGATGTGGGATTGTAGACAGTGAGTAATGGTTATTTCAACACATACCCCAGCAATGCTGTGTAGGATTAACCCATATCTCTTTAACAGCATCAGCAAACTTACAACAAGTAAATGGAAAAGGAGCTTAAAATACACCAAGATGGAAAAAGTCAAAGATAAACCCAACAAGCTATCAGCAAGCTACACTTACAGTAATAGATGAAAGAAGCTATCACCAATGAAGGCATCTGTTGGGAAATAGACAATACTTTCTGTTGAGTATTTTTGTCCAGCTTCTTTGCTTTTCTTTAACTAAAATATGAAAAATATGTTTGGCATTGCTGTAAAATATGATAACAGTTGTACTGTATTTAAAGTGCAGCAATAATTCTAACCCATTTTGGAGAGGCAGGTAGAAAATCTCTTTCAGTTATTATGTTATTTTTTTACTGTAGTATAACATTTTCACAATTTCTGTTTAATGTTAGAAAGCTAAACAAGAATTTAAGTTCATAACAGGGTTATTTAGATCTAATGACATTTAGAAAAAAAAAAAAAAAAGCTGGAAAGCCATTTGCAAGTAGAATTGTATTAATTAATTCTTATTCCAAAAGCCATTATGTAAAGAGCTTAGACAAAAGAAAAGTAGAACAATTCATACGGTCATGTTAAATTTAATTTTTATTTTTTCATTTTAGCAACATATCTTTAAAACCTTAATAGCAAGCATTATTAGACTACAGATTGAATTAATATGCTGTTTTCTGGAGATAATCCTCGATGCATTGTAAATCTAGCCAATGAAAAGCCCAAAGCAGATTTTTAAGACGGCTATAGCAATTTTTACTGATGCACCGCTGAAAAGAATTGTGAGCCAACACACTGGTAACAAAGGGGCTAAAGAAATGTTCAGTTGGTAGTTTCACAGTCTGAATTCTAGTACAGTGGCCTGAACAGATAATTTAAGAAAGTCTAGTATTTTACTCAGATTTAATATTTTTTTGCAAATTTACTAGAGAGTAACTGATTCACTCCAGAGGGCAGAATGCAGATAGCCTCTTTGGGACCAGTAAGTTGCCAAAAAAAATCAGTTTTAATTTCAACATTGGGGGACTTCTTTCTATGCTATACTGTTAAAATAATCTCTATAAAAGTAGGCATGTATTTTAAATACATTGTTATATTTTCTTTTAAATTAATCATTTACTAGATTTCATGGTTCTGCTCTAACCTGCTAGAGGAAGAGAATCTCTTACCCCTCCACTTCCGTTAAGAAACCCTCAGGGCAGCACATTTTTAAGTGCAGGGACCATGACCCCCACCAAGGGGCAGATTTACTAGAGGGTATAAATTCGCTAACGTTACTTCAGCAATGCGAGGAATTGAAAGTAAAGAAGTGCTTTTCACAAATTCGCTAACGGTCTTGCGCTCAGGTTCATCTGCATACATCGGGAAAGTTAAAGTTGAATGGACGTATATGTTGCAGCAAATACATTACATTACACAATTCCAGGGAACCTTAATAAAGAAAATAGAGTTGTTATAATGCCCTACACATGAGCCCACTGTATAGTTAATGTTCCATATGTTAGAAAATTTATGGGGGAAAACGGTTACCCAAAAAAAATTTCAAGGACCTTTGCAGGCTATCACTCTGAAAAAAGGAAAAGACACCAACATTTTTTGGACTTAGAAGCTTTTTCCACTAAAAAATATGATGTAAGTAACAGAAGATTGAGGAAGATCTATGCACTCCAGTGCACTTTGCCTTGTCTGAGCTGACGAAGGCAAATCTGGCAAAAGAAGTAATGTTCAGTAAAATCCGTGTTTCATTGAATTTGGGGAGTAATGTCCATTCGCCATAACAGTTCTACTGTATTTAAAGGGCAGCAATAATTCTAACCCCATTCTGGAGAGGCAAGTATGCCAATCAGTTATGTTATTTTTTTACTATAGGATAACATTTTCACAATTATACCTTTTACTTGATCCAAACTAAGGTATAATTAATCCTTATTGGAAGCAGAGCAAGCCTATTGGGTATATTCAGGGGCATATTTATCAAGGGTTGAACTTCGAATTTGAAAAACTTCGAAATTCAAATTCAAAAACCAAAATGAAGTCAAAGTTTTTTTTGGCCAAATAAGTCCATTTTTGGTCAAATTCGAATCAAAGTTTTTCCTAAAAAAATATTTGATTTTTCATAGTCCACCAATTGACTCAAAATAGGTTCTAGAAGGTCCACCATAGGCTAAAACAGCAATTTGGCAGGTTTTAGATGGCAAATGGTCGAAGTCAAATTCTTAAAAAGACAGTACAGTATAAATTTTGATATTCAAATTTTCAAATTTTTTTCAAATTCAAATCGAATTTGGACTATTCCCTAGTCGAGGTACACAAAAAATAGCTCGAAATTAGAATTTTTATAATTTGAAAATTCACCTCGACCTTTGATTAATCTGTCCCCTTAATGTTTACATTAGTAGACATTAGATTTGAAGAACCAAATTACAGACATATCCATTATTTGGAAAACCCCAGGTCACGAGCTTGGATAACAGGTCCCATACCTGTATTACAATTACTATAACTGCTAAATTCTAACCAAATGACAGATATGTGCTTACACTAACACATTATCACAGGAGAAAATCTGTTAAATCACCAAAATTTTTGCAAATTCGACATTTTTCTTCAGCACAGAAAAGGGTTCATAATATGAAATCTATTACACATTGCACCTGCAAGTCTGCAAATGGCTGGCTTGTTGCCACATACAGCTGGATATATCAGTCCTATAACCTCAAAAAGGTGTTTAGTGCCTTTTTTAGTGTGAAATAAAATGAATTGGTCCACAAAGCCCCAATCTGTCAAGACCAAATATAGTTAATAATGTACCCCTTACAAAAAGGTGGATGCTTAGCTGTAAAGGAGCATTTGTAAAAATGTTCAAATCTTAGATAAATTTAAATATATGAAATTGCATTTCCCCATTCATGTGGGGAAAGTGATCAAAGTACTGATATAAAGAATACAATATCTGAATCCAGCCATTTGAATTGGGAACTTCTGATTTATTTGTGGATATCCAGTTACTTCCACAGGGAATCTGTATTTTCACAATGGTAAACATTTTCTTACGATGCACTGGCAGAGAAAGGGTTCATTTTCTGCACATTAAATCTGTTTAATTTTGTTTAATACCATGAAGGTGAAATTGACTTGTCATATCTGTATTAGCTACAGAGACAGAAGTAAAAGGAGCAGGAGGGCAGAAAATCAGTGACAGATGGATGGGGAGCCAGGTGTCCGAATGGAGCAGCTTATGGTTAATTGGTAAGTAAGCAGCACAGCCAGTATTTTGAATCCCACTGCACTCTCTGGCAAATGAGGCATGGCAGATAACCCTGGAATGGGCACATCTGCACACGTTTACAAGCTCTTATGTACCTGCTGAAATTTAGGCCAAATATGGTGACTGCGCAAAACATGTTATAATCTGGAGTGCACTTGTACACATAGAGGCACATTAATTGAAGGTCGAATTTCAAATTCATGTGAGTTTTTTAAAACTCTATGTTAAGCACAAAACAAAACGATGGTACTGTGTTAGCCAGCAGCAAAAATAACGAATAAAAAAAACAAACAAATACAAAAAGTATTGCAACAGCAACAGATGTGAAACCTGCAAATACATCCTATGCAAAGATCAAGTTGCTATACCAAATACACAAACAGTATACACCATTCTGGACTACTATACGTGTGCTTCATTCAATGTGGTATACATGATTACATGTATTAGGTGCTCTACAGGAGGCATATACATTGGTGAAACAGGACAAAAACTTGATTAGAGTTTTTTCGCCGAAAGAAGAATGTCAGGAAGGCTACTAACATGTCCAAATTGATCCCTGGACGTCTCCCATTGACTTATACATGAACTCTGCAGGTTTTAGGTGGGGAATAGTCCAATTTGAGTTCTTAAAGTGCCAGAGTATGATAAATATCGAAATTTGAATTAAAACTCAAATTGAGTTTGGATAAGTCACAATTCGAATTTGAGAGTTTTGACCATTAAAATTTTTAAAAAAATTGTATTCAAATTTTCAATTCAACCTGTAATAAATCTTTCCCATACTGTTTACATAATATATTTGGAACATCATATACACAAGGTTTTGTTCTTTAGCCTCTAGGCCTTTGTCACACTGTTTACAGAGTCCTAACAGCACCAGATCTTTTTTGGACAGCAACCAAATTAGATAATACAGCCTCTGTAACTGCTTTGCCTAGCAGGTGGCTACACTGTACATTACCCACTTTTTGGAGAAATAGCACCAAATTATCTGCATACTTATCTGCATATTTATCTGCATATTTATGAAATGTAAATCCTCAAAAAACATATTACAATGCACAGTATCTTTTCAGTCATTGAATTCAGGATATCCCTGACAGCTGGGAGAGCCTGTGCATTTATATAAATAATACCTGTGTGAGTTACAATCATACAGACTGAATATGTTCACAGAAACATATTTAATCTAGTATTTTTAAACGTAAAATATTTTATGCTAGTAATTTGGGGGATCTCTTTGTCGACTTTGCTCTTTTTCCTTATTTCTATAACTTGCACTAAATAATTTCAAGACTCCCTATATGGAGATCACATATGGGCAGTGCACATGGGCAAAAAAAATCTGGCAATACTACTATAAGCAATTTCCCATTCTTCTATTTGGACATGTATATAGTATTACTGTCTATCCTGAATATACTGTAAAACAACTTGATTATGTCTTATAGGTGTATTGATTACTTGGATGGAGAGAAAATTGTGCATTTACAGAAATCACATAAGAACTGTGCTAAAGGCACTTTCTAGTGCAGCTTATGCTTTATTATGATATATCGATATCTGAAACCACCACCTTACATATGTAACAGTCACACCCCTTACACCCTTTAATTGATAAGGGGCTGCAAACCCAGATGCCTGAAGTAATTACTGACATATAGGTCATAAATAAATGAACAGAATGATGAAAACTGGTTATTTCATCTTAATTTTTCAAAGTGAACAGCAACACAGTGCCTTGCCCTTAAAAAAACTGGGATTTTGGTTTGTTTTCCTGTGGAAACATTCAGTTCAGTAGAAGTGAAATTTCTCTTTTCTGTAAGTATGGGGGGAAAATTACTATTCGGCCGAAACAAAAATGCATGCATACCCACAGGTGGTAATTAATTAATTAATTTGGAGTTACCACATTTTTTATTTTTTATTATTATTATTCACTGAAGAACCTCTGTTCTTGGTGTTACTGTTCCTTTAAAAACAGTTGGAAATCATTAACTGAGGAGTCTGAGTCAAAATTCATTCCAAAGCCCTGGACATTAGCTACTTTTCCGTTGGTCTTCCCCATTTATTGTGCATTTTTTCAATAGTCTGGTTGTTATTGACCCAAGCAAACAAAAACAACTGAAAGACTTTGTAGCTTTATAATTTAAATATGATTCCTGTTTCATTGGATATTTTCCTTTTCAGGCTTTCTAGTAGTCATCTTCCATTTCGATTTAAAACTGCTAGCGGGGGGGGGGGGGATTAGCCCCTAGCAACCAAATAACAGTATAAATTCCAAGCCTGAAAGCAGCAGAACAAATACATAAATAATTCAATTGTTGTATTTTCTGGGCTTCCATGTCAGAGACATAAACAGATCCTGCTGTTTCCGGATAAGGGATATTTACCTCATAAATCATATAGATACTGCATTTACATTTCGACAAAGACGTATAAACCAACATTGCTATAAATGAGCACAGATGTTTTCCCTAGCCAACTCCATGTCATACTTAAAGGAATAGCCCGCCCCAATGCTCCCATCAGAAGGATCCTCCCCAAAGCTTTAAAAGCCCAACCCCACCCCCCAATCGGTTGTCTTTTTCTCCTACTGCTTCAGTTTATTTTTGCTCCTGTTGGAAGCAAGTTTTTCTTTTTAGCCTTGGAAAAGCATTAGGGTTTGCTGCAAAGCATCCTGGGGACTGGGGTTTTGATCCTTGAGATCTTTCCCCCACCTAAGCACATTGACTTATGTATAGGGTTGCCACCTTTTGATAAAATTTCTACCAGCCGGTGGTGGGAACAAAAGGGGCAGGTCGTATTGTAAAAGGGGAGGGCTGTGCCGTAAAAGGGGATGGAGACGAATCTCACAATGGCCAGAAGGCAGGTTGAGAAGCTGAGAAAAGTAAAGTTTTGAGCGGATTGGGGGACAGGCCAAGGACTTTTGTTAAGGGTATTACAAATTTAACGGCAACTACATTGCTGGTAAATTTGTTATACTGGCCACGGCATTGGCAGGTGTTTTACCAACTAGGCTGGTAAAATAGGGTGGCAATCCTGCTCTTGTATGGAGTCTTCAGTGTTTCTTCATTTGGATCAGGAAGGCACAGTGGTACCGTGACTAATATCACTGGTTTGTCCTTGATCCATGTGCCCTCTCAGCCTGTTTGTAACCTGTCCGGTGGCAAGTGTTATGTCCCCCATTTGTGTGCTGTAACTGAAGTTTCAGACCTGATCTGAAAAAAAAAAACGAAACAAACAAAAAAAAACCCAAAAAACCCTGTTTTTATCCAGGTTATTATTCACAGTTTCATTATAACAAGATATTATTTCTGGCATGGTAATCCTTATTGTTGACAGTAGGCATGCAATCATTGCATGCTGGATTTTAGGGTCTATGTTACTTTGTAATTTGCCTTACTAGTTGGGGTTGGTATCCTATATGTTACCTATATGTTAACAAAAGTTGTCTTATTGAGATTATACTTTTTAGACAAAGACTGCAGTGTTTGCCTTTAGTTAGGCCCTGGTTATGGCATGACTAACTATAGGTTTGGACATTCTAGTATAGATAGTAGGGTGTTACTATATATCCCCATACCTAGATTAATTCTTATGTTGAATACTTAAGAATAGTCTTGGTGAAATATCTATGTTCCAGGCTGGAGCCCTAGGATAAGAAAGTAATTCATAGTCCTAAAAAAAATAATCTCTAGCAGTATTACATTAGTTAGTTATACTTCTTGGCATCAGTCAATTTCCTTCCTATTTGATAGACTCACGTGGGAGCATGCCAAACAGGTTTTGGTTTTAGGCCCAATCTATGGGGTATGATAACTTTAATTCTGTCCAGGTCACATCCTTGAAGGCTCAAGAGAACTTTGCACAGGAAGATTTGCCTAGGCTGCTGTATGCTCCTAGATACCTCACAGCGTAGGTAAATTATGCCTGCAGTGGCGGCAGTCCATCTCTGTGAGTCACTCTATGAACGTTTCATTGATAAGGTGCATTGGTTATGGGCCAGGACAAATACAAGTTCCTTATGCACTCTGCAGATTTTAGTATTGAAAAGACTGGGAGCTACACTAGGTTATGCTTTGTATCTGTAGTGTTATACATATCTGGGACATTTAGAATTCTAGTGATGGGATGTTTCTTTCCCCTACAAAGTCGTCTTTTGCAGGTGCCTTGCTTTTGAGCTATTTCTAAGAGTGCTCTTGTGGATGGTAGATGGTTGGCACAGCTGTGCTTTTAAGTAGTGGGAGTAAGACTCTGGAGAAGTGATACTCTGGCTTACAGTGCTCTTTTCTTTTAGTGGTGTTAGTTCTCTCCTTTCAGGTGGAAGTGTCATGCTGGCTTTACACTCAGTGTAAAGTAGTGTGGGTTTTGCCTCTAAAGAGTACGATTTCTTTTTCTTTCTCTGTGTTTCCTCTGCAGAAAGAGTTCACAGGTTCTCTACAAGGTGTTACTCTGTTCACATGTGGAGGTTTCATTCTTCTGAGTTTTATCTGGAATAGATTACATTTGTGATCCAGGTTTCCTTATATGGAACAATTACCCTCCCATTGGGGATATATTCGCTTGCTAGGTTTCAGTAAGTATGACATGGAGGTGGCCAGGGAAATTTGTACCATATTTACTGTGATTTTTCTTTCTTGGACAACTCCATATAATCGTTTTCCATACGTTTTTCGGTAGTTTCTAGAAGCTTATTACTAGACACCGGATTGGAGGGTGGTGTTGGGCTTTTAAAGCTTTGGGGAGGGTCCTTCTGATGTGAGCACTGGGGTAGAGCTATCCTGGTAAGTAAAACATGGAATTATCCAGAAAAGGAAAAACACAGTAATTATGATACAATTTACCATTTTCTTTACCTTGGTTCCCACTACAATACAATGCCTTGATTCAACAATCTTTTATTTACCAAGCACCTTTCCTTTATTATTTATATCCTATCCCAGGATACAAATACAATGATTTCAGAATTCAGTGCAAAGTAGGCAGAATTGTTTCCCTTTATATAGGGCTACAAGAAATAAAAGCCCCAAAAATGTGCTATAAATAAAATAGCAGCAGTCTCTGTTACTGACGTGATGTTTTTTTACAATACAGACTCAAGGCTGTTACATTTTTATTTTTTTTATTGAGTCTTTGTAAAATAAAATGGTAATTTTTGAAGGCTGTTGTTAATAAAGAATGGTGATCCAAATTCTGAAAAAAAAAATTCTTATCCAGAGAAAACACCAGTTCCTGACATTCTGGATAACAGGTCCCATGCTTGTATATATAACATTTTAAACAGTAATAAATTAGCAAAAATGTTTCATCTATGTGTTTATCAAACAAATAAAAAGGTACACTTTTAATATCTCTACAGACTTTTTGAGAACAGTGTGCAACCTTTCTGCAGAGCTTTCAGTTGTACTGCTGAAGTATTTTAGAAGCTGCAGAACATCTTCACCAAAAGAACATTAATAGATGTATAAATCAGTTTAAATAGGGTTTTATGTTTTTTTTATTGAAAACTTTACAACAGTATGTTAACATAAATTAGACAAACATGTCAGCCAATAACAAAGGTGCTTTTTAAACCAAGTGCCTGGAACCGGTTTATTTCGCTCACATGGAACACAAGCAATGAGAAACCCTCTTTAAAAACCCGTTTTATGAATAACATGGCATTAGCAGATAATCGCCTTCCCAAAAACTCATTAAACAAGCCCAGGGGCATGCTGGATTTTTATAGCAGAACTGCACATTTCCAGACTGCCATTGTACAGCTTTGTAAGGCAGTTTTATCAAAAATGGATTACAATTGATTAACACTCTGTTAAAAATGCATAGTAAATTGCTATGCTAATGAGCACAATTAGGCCATTAAGACCATGACAAGATATGCAAGTTACTGTATAATTCTGCACTAAAATAGAAAGGATTTTCTGCATATTGCGGGGTTTATGTAAATGTTTTAGTCTATTCAGGGATATGAAGTAGGCTGCAGTTAACCGGCTCAGTGCCAGTCATTTTTAAAAACTACATAACCACAACCTTTAGTTGTACACTTAGCAGACTAGTTTGGGGGGTTTTCCTAATACGAAATGTGTTAAACCTACCGAGCAGTGAACATCACTACTTCAAATTATCAGAGCTAAGAATGCCAGGAATCTATTGCTAATCTACACACCAAAGATATCAAATAGCAAGTATATGATCTGGCAGCCTCACTTCTTTCAGCAGACATGTATTTTGTATTTAATGACCTCAAAGTGTTAAGTTCACAAGTCTGCCCTTAATCACTGTGCAGAAGATCAACCAGAAAATAAGCAAACAATAAAGGCTGCAAATCAGGATCTTTGCATTATGCTCATCTTTGTTGACACTATCCTTTGTTCTACCATTGGCATGCAATACAATATGTTTCCCTTGAAAGAAACTTGGAGGAAAGAAAGTCATTTCTTTGACTTTAATGTGCGTCAAATGTCGCCAGCGTCAAAATGTGTGTTTCGTTAATTTTTCATCTGTTTCGTGAATTTCGCTTGAAATTCGAGAATTTTGTGGTGAAGCGAAACAAATTCGTCCATTACTAATAATGAAAAGTGATGCCATGTTGGTCACATGCCTCAATGAAACTTCTGCATTATAAAAATACAATCCATATACTCAAACAATCGGAGTATATTAGAAATCACCTTGGCGTTCCATTACTTTTTGTTAGGTCTATTTTACCACAATATTTGAAATTGAAATAAACTGAAAAATATTTTCAATTTACATTCTATATATTTTCAAACTTCTTTCCAGTCTGAATTTATGTTTTGAAAAGATTTTTATCCCCAAACTGCAATATTAGCGATTTCAAAGCAGAACTGCATTAACCCAATTAACTGGAAGTGATGCACCCTGAAACTTGCTATGAACCAGCCTAAAAAATAAACAGATAAGAGTGTTAAAATTTAATTTAGAAAATATATACACAGTGGCGCAGTTTAAAATGTAATTCTTCTATATGTATTTTTCATTAGCATATTCTATAAAACTGCCTCCACAGGGACTCTTCCATGGCTCACCACTGATTTTTACTAGCTTCCTGAAAGCGCTAATGCATTATTTACAATGAAATGTACGATTTTTCACCACCTTTAAAATAGGACAATTATGGACAATTTTAAAATGCAGAGAAGCATTTCTAGCAAACTGAATGGTATCCTTTTCATAAGTCTTTCATTTTAAAAATGATGTGAAACCCTAAGGGGCCCATTTACAAACAATCAAATTTCATTTTTTCATTTTTTCCCACGAATCACGAAAAAATAGTGGCTTTCCTGTATTTCTGAAAATCTCTAAAAATGTGAGATTTAGTAATTTTTGCCAAAATTCGCCAAGTAAAAGTTGTCGAGCTGCTAGAGGTCAATGGGATACTATTGGACCATTTTTTAACCAATGAGAATGTTAGCGGTTTACAGATTTTTTTTCACATTGAATTTTCCAAAAAACTCATTTTTTTTTTAAATTACCTCGCGGATTGAGGTATTTTGTGGGTTTTTTTCGGATCGATGATTATACGATTTCATAGTATGGAAAATCTACTCAGCAGCTTAATATATGCCTTGGGTGCTGAGGTTATATTATAAAATATAAATATACAAAGAAGTAATACTTGTAAAATATGCATTAATGTTTGTGCGGTATTCAGCCGAATCTTTCGCAAAGGATTTGGGGGTTCAGCCAACTCCAAAATAGTGGATTTGGTGCATCCCTATTATATATATATATATATATATATATATAGATATAGATATAGATATATATATACACACACACACAAACAGGTTTTTCATACTCAGCAGTTTGTCAACTATCTTTTTTTTTTACCAGAAAAATAAGGATGATCATATACACTATGTTTTCTGTAGAAAAATGCTTTTTTTCAAAATGAGCTTTCAATGCATTTTCAGGACCATTAAAGGTATATAAAAAATCCATAATGCATTTTTTTGCCTCTACAGAAAAATGTTATAAACCCTACCATTCTTACCAATATGCCCTTTACAAATAGGGTACTAGTAAAATGAAGTTAATATGTTACTACAGAGACTTACAAAACAGTATGTAAGGATACTTACAAGGATTTAGAGGAATATCTGGTACTATATCAACTATTCTTATTCAATTAACAGTTATGCAATGCTGAATGATCTGTTTATTTTTGTACTATGGAAGATGATAATCTAAATGCAAAAAAAGAAGAAAACGTGCACAAAGACACTAGCCACATGACAGAATATGACAAACATTATATTAAAAGCTTGTATAACCATAACTTATAAAAGACATTTTAAGTCCAGGGAGATCCATCCAAATTCTCCAAGTTGTGCCCCACAATTGTTAAGGCTGGCAGTGGCCTTTAAAGCGTGGCTCATCTTTACGTTAACTTTTAGTTTATTATAGAATTGCCCATTTTAAGCAACTTTTCAATTGTTTTTTATTATTTCGTTCTTTTAAATGAATCTCCTTATTCTTCTGACTCTTTCCAGATTTCAAATGGTAGTCACTGACCCCATCTAAAAACAAATGCTCTGTAAGGCTACAAATGTATTGCTGTTGCTACTTTTTACTACTCCTCTTTCTATTTGGGCCCTCTCCTATTAATAGTCCATTTTCTTATTCAAATCGATGTATGGTTGCTATGGTAATTGCAAACTGCAGAGCTGCGGAATAAAAAGCTAAAAAACTCAAAAAGCACATATAATAAAAAATGAAATCCAAAAGTAAATAGTCTCAGAATATCACTCTCTCCTCATACTAAAAGTTAACTCGAAGGGTGAACAACCCCTTTTAAATTGCTGCAACCACAGCTCCAACATCAATAGGTGCGAGTCAAACAGTAGATGCACAGGCGCTAAGCAAACCCATAGGGAAGTGCAAGGAGTGTCTTTAGATGCAAGTATCTTAAATGAATGACAGCAATTTGTACAATGACTGTTTTCATTGCATTCATAAATGAGCCATATTTTAAAGGTATAGCCAGGTTTTCAAAGCAGTCCAGTTCCATATTCTCACCCTGCCTTCATTTGACCACCTATTCTTAGAGGGCTTGTTCCACAGTTTTTCAACACTACAAAAATGAATAAGTTAAGACTGATTCTGGTTGCATACAAAATAATTTGCTTTGATACTTTTAAACTGCAAGGAAAGGTAGAATGTGATAAAACAGACCTCAGGAGACGTATTGGTACTCATGGGGATTCACAACTAATTTTGCCTGCGTTAAAGGAAAACTATATCCCCAAACAATGTAAGTCTCTATAAAAATATATTGCATAAAACAGCTGATATGTAAAACCCTGCTTCATGTAAATAATCCATTTTTATAATAGTACTAGACATTAAGCCCGTTAAATTAACGGGCGCTAGACGGTCCGTGGGGCACATGCGCAGTAGCGCAATCCCACGGACACAGGGACTGGATGCAGAGACACTTCAACTTTATTATATAGGATACTTTTTAAAAGTATGTGCCATTGGGTAATCCTAAATAGAAAACTACCATTTTAAAAAATAAGGGCCGTCCCCTGGGATCATACGATTCACAGTGCACACAAACATACCAATAAACCATACGTTAGGTCACATGAGCCAATTAACAGAGTTCTGCATTTTGCTTCCACTCTTCTTTCTGTTACAGTTAGAGCTGTAGTATTTCTGGTCAGGTGACCTCTGAAGCAACACACAGACCATCATGAAATGGTGGGTCAAGGCAAGAGATGTAAAAGGCTTATATTTACTTAAATACCGGTATATATTCCAGTTTGGTAAGATTCTTTAATATGTCACTTAATATGATATAAACTATCCATTGCATAAATATTCATTTTGGGGATGTAGTTTTCCTTTAACTAGCACATCTAAATGAATGAATAATTGACATACCGCCTGATTCTGACAGCCATCAAAATCAGACCTTATAAAATAATTGTATAAACAAGGCTAAAATTAAATCTGGAGCTCCTTATTTTGTAATTGCTGCCAATGAGTGTTTTCTAGTATTAGTACTCTGAGCTCAGGTTTCCACTGCTAAAAGTAGTAGTAGCCAGGCTCATTTATAATAAATCTGCTTTATTTGTTTATTTATGCTGCTGACAAAACAAAAATCACCTGGGGTTTCCCTCAAAACAATACGGCCTGTCACATTCATGGATTTGCACGAGTTACTGTGTTCATTTAAATAGTGGCAATTGCTTTACAAATATGGAATATGAGATAGATTTGGATAGTTTTTTGGGGGGAAATTAAGGTAAAATGTATTTAGTAATAACATAAATTAGGTGAAAAATTACTCTGACAGAGGCATGGGAAACTATATATTTTTAAGGCATTAATACAAAGGCCATCCATTTCTGCCTAATTCAGTAGCAGCGGCATCCAAACTAAAATGTAAAGCCAAGAAAAAAAAGTGGATTGTTGTAAGATCACAGTGTCCACTACATTTTTCTATGAAACAATTGTAGTTTTCCCCTTTAAAAGTCCAACCAGAAAAAAATTGGACTTTGATAAATAACCCCCTAAAAGTTTATATTATATAGTGTTAAAAGGAATTTCACAGCAACATGGAATCAACGGTCAGAAAAGTGTTTTGGAAGGACAATGGAATCAAAATTAATTTTTACTACTGGTTTGAAAAAAGGTCATAAGGAACAAAATGGTATAGTCTTATCTGAAAGGAAAATATTAATTTTGCTGGAAGAAGAGCACGCTGTGCATACTTTAAAATTATTTAAGACTCAGAAACTGACCATTTACAAAAGAGCTTGCAGCACAGTGCAGAAGGCATGTTACAAGTATGCCTCTACTGAAATGGCTCGAGAAAGGATAAAAAAAGTGATTTTTCTCTTCTATGAGTCTTACTGCAGAACTTACAAGTCCATTAGAAGATATATCAGTTGTGTTCTCCAGCCCATGCTGTTCAATAAAATTAAAATAAACCAAACAAGTACAAATTTAAAATGAGCTAAGTGCTCTAAGGCAATATGCAACTGATATTTTAATTTTTTTAACTTTTTTTGTTGTAATTCTCCAGTATAGCATTAAAAATGGAAGCTTGAATGAATAAATGTGAGATAAATAGTATAGAGCCTGCAATATAAATAGCATATGAGTTTGTTTAGATGCTATGATGTTCCAGTTTTGGAAATGACTAGCTATCTGTTCACCTGCCTGCAATTCTTCTCTTATTAATGGAAACTAAAAATCTAAGGGCCAGAAAGCTATTTGGTTATGATCACTGTCTTCCAAAAGTATTTATTAAAGTAAATATCGTGGGCAAAGTACAAGTTCAGGGACAAATTACAATATTTTTTTACTCAAATTGAAGCTTTTTCCTTATAGTTACCCGAACAATTGTGTATGGTTTTTATGTTTCATCTGCCACATATTTTGTCCGATACATCAAAAAGGGTTCGTATGCATTTGTGTTTGGTGCAAAACGGGTGCAGGGCATGTCTAGCATTTTCAGAGTAGGGGTTGTGTTATTTCTGGAGTATGTGTTCAAAGAGGAATTTGAATTCACAAGGCCCAACTCGAGGCTGTTGGTGGTAGCTGCAATGTAGCTCAGTGTCCATAGGCTCAATTGATCATCATTCAGCAGAAAAGGCTGCATGGAAAAGTTGGCATCAATGTTGAAGTGCAGTAGAGCATTGAGATACAAAACTATTATAGATTAAGTATTATGATTGTAATTATTATGAATAAATATTAGGGCTGGTAAAAATGGATACCTGGGGGCAATGTATTAATAGGGAAGAAAGACAACATTTATAAGAAGGCCAGTATTCTTTCCCAGAAAAAGTAGTAACATAGACTCCATTACATCCATTTTAAAGTATCCGCACTTGCAGGTGCATTTAAAAATATATGTGTCGTATTACAACTCCTCCACAAAACTGAAACCAAAGGCAACATACAAGGTGAAAGCAAATAAAAAAAAAAGTAAAAAGGGGGAGCGTAGAAGAGAAAAGGGCAAGGAAAGATTACAATTTAAAAAAAAAATCAAAAAAGTTCTAAAGAAGGTCTATACAGTAGCAGAAGATAAATGGTAATGGTTAGAATAAAACTAGGGGAAAGCAAGAAGAGTTTAAGACAAAAAAAATTGGTACATTTTAACACCAGAAATTCCCTGTAGAATGCAAAATGATTTAAAAAATAATGGGGTCGTTTAAGAAGGGTAGGCAGGAAACAGTGTGGAAAGCCCAAATTCAACGTCCAATGGAATTCCATTAAAGTTTTAGAAAACTACTAGTTAAAACTACTAGGGTGGAGTGGATGATGGTCCAAGTACTTTTTTTTAAAAACCAATACAATTTAGCTCAATTACCTACTCTCATAACTTTACTTCCAGCTCACTATGGGTTATTCCTTTCTTTGCAGGCAATAGCAATGGTTTCCACATCTAAAAGCCCTTCATCTGTTCCTGAAATAGCTATTTTTCCAGTGGAGACATCAACATATCTGGCACAGGCATAGAGGAAAAATTACTCAGCAGATGATGACCCCATATACAGTATTTCCAGGAGCCTTCTGAAGCAGAAAGTGGAAGTAGCCAAACTACTGAATATGCAAACAATCTGTAATATTTATCAGTTACATAATACAAAATACCTGAAGGGTCTATTGAACTGTTGTAAAATAATACGCACACTTTTTTCCATTAGGTATTTAACAGATACAAATGAGTGAAGACATGGTTGGCATCCTTAGAATCCAGTCCTCAGTGTGTTTCTGTATTGCTAAATTAAATTTTAAAAATAAACATCTGTGGCTTAAGAACTATTTTTCCAAAAATGCTGTACAGTAATATAACAAAGCTTTCCTCACTCCCCTCCAGACATCTGGTGGGCTCTGAAAGGTTGCTAGCTGGGGTGCAATCCTCTCACAGTTACACCACTGATGTTGTACATCATTACAATTCCATTTGACAGTGGCAAAACCACTAAAGCAGGAGTCTACGATATTCAATATGTCTGGGGCTAACAAATAGGCCAAATAAATTAAGAGAATGAAGAAAGCTCTCCAGTTGCTGAATAAAAACTTTAGAATGCCTCAAACAGCGTTTAGGTTCAGGGTTGGAGGCTGGAGGACGTGTCTTAGGATGAATACAAAATGTTTTTATTATTATTCTATAATTTCATAGTACTTTGTACTTCTAACAAGGACCCTCTTCCACTCACCTTTACTTTGCCCTAAAATGTTTCCTGGTTTCAGACAAATGTGAAACAAGGTGTAATTAATAGTTGCATTCAAAACAGAATGTTACTTTACTGGACCATTTCTGCATAAATCAGTTTGCAAGCAGTTTGGTGTAGTGCAAAGGGGAAATAATATGATCAGTAATAAGCATGGGACTTTATCACCAGTAATCAAAAGTAATGGCTAAGGGAATGAAAGACATAATGGTAAAGCATACTGCTTCAAACAGAAATAGAAAGCAGAAATATCTATGTGGGGAATAGATATTACCTGTAAACATGATTTGAGATCTATTTGAAAATGACTCATTTTATGCAGCAGGATACAGTGAAAGGAGAAAAAATAAATCTAATGAATTCACTATTTGCAAAGAAATCTGAAAGAGACAGACAGAGATAGATAGATATAATTTCACAAATGAGATGTGGTTACTGAGCATAAGATGGAAAAACAGAAGGAGCATAAGAAAAATATATATTAGTGAAATTCAATGCAGAAGAGAAGAAATCTGGCCAAAAATGAACAGATCAAATAGATTGTCTGTGTGTATGAAGTTCTGTTAAGCTGGTAACAATGTACTATAGCTTGGCTTGGGGATTGGTACATTGGCAGATGAAATAAAGCGATGCCACAGTTTCTCTTCACTTCCTGCACTTCCAAACATTTGTCTGAATGACTAGAAAAAGAAAGGCATCTGCAAGTTGTATGGCCCTCCTGCTAGAGCCCTTCATAAAGTTAAAATCCATGCACATCCCAAACCCTCTGATCCACAACCCAACCCAGTCCCAACTACCTGTTTCACACCCACACCAGACCAGAAAGCAGACCCTACCTACAGGGTATTAACTTTAATCCCATCTCTAAACCGCATAAACTGGAAAATACAGATGAAGCCACTTGGATTTGTGAGTTAAATGCGTCATGACTCAGGGGTAATTGAAGAAACTGTGTTATCTTAAGTCATCTTAACTCATTTAATGCATTTAACCTTTTCATTAGCATACCAAAGCTCCATTGTTCACAATGGTGAATGCTTTAATTAGATGGGATGTTAGATGGGATGGGAATTAGATGACGCAGTTTTCTGTGTTAAATGAGATAAATGGGATATCTGTGTTTAGTTATTCTGTGTCAAACAGACAAACCAAAGTGGCTGCATCTGTATGTAACTCTCGAATGAGGGTGGCATCCCTGTGGGAGGTGGATCAACTAGATTACATAAAATTATAGTTCCTTGGTTTGTAATTGTAGGCAAATTCCCCTAGATTATTCCCCACTTATCCAAACAAGCTACCTGCTAACTGCCTGCATGGTCAGGAAAAACACAAACAAAATAGCCCCTACTTCAAAATATAAGAAAGACAATAATGGTCAAAATTATAAATACAAAAAGAATGTTTGACTTCCCATGACTGCTCTTTGGTAAGTTTGGTTATTCTGCAGCAGAGCTGTAATAATACAAGTTATGCATTCCATTCCCTTCTCAGCAAACTTTTTCACACTATTATACCAGTTAGATATTCTAAAGGTCTATTGGCAGAAAAAGGTTAATGCTGATTGTGTCTAGATTAAAATAATTGTATGTGCATGCACTACCTATAGAAGTACTCCATTTGTATGTCACAATGCATTATGCCTGTGTGTAGTAAGGTATATTTATGAACTAAAAAAAGTCACTTGGATGAGAGGTCAAATGTATTTAGATTAATCTAAGGTCCAATTGCTTTAGACTTACATACCTCCCAACATTTGAAAAATGGAAAGAAGGATAAAAACATCTGCTGCACGCAGAGTGATTCGATTTTTTAACTTTGCCCATTTTATGGCCACACCCCTAACTACCATGTCCATTTTACAAAATCTGGCAGGTTATGAAAGTTTAAAATCATTTCTGGGTGTTTTACAGCCATGTTTTAAGTGTAACAGTTTTGCTAATGACGGTGAAATTTAAGCTGCAAGTTTCAGTTCTCCCAAGAGACTTGTTTATCTTAAATAGTTACAATTGTATCTTTGCTTAGCTTAAATTGTTACAAATGTATCAAAATGCAGATTTAGTTTTAATGGCTCGCATGAGTTCTGAAGTAGTAAAATAGTAGTAGTAAAATATTGTTATAAAATAAGGCAGTACTCGCTGAATAAAAATGTACACCTTTCTAAATACACCATTTATTTTACAATTTTTGTGGCATACATCATTTTACACAGCTTTATAAATAAGCTCCATAGTGTAGATGCACTATTCCCATAATTTTTTTATTGCAAACCGATGGTGATTGGTCATTTTTTTGAACCTTTGTCCAGTTTCTCCAATGTAAATAACTTTTCTAACACAGTACAATAAACTTCACCAGACTTAATTCTGTAATGAAATAGCTGGTAAGTACAACAATGCTGAAACTGAAGCCTGGCTTCTTATATATACTGATGACACAATGATATCAGGTGATGTAATAGTTTATATAATTGCTTTGTTTTGTCACGAAACCTAACCTTATCAGTCAGAACCATGCAAATATTTTCAAGGATTTTATTTTGAAACAGGATTCAATAACTTAAGCAGCCTTGCATGAAAAAGTCTCACACAGGTCAGAAATACCATTAATTATATATAAACATTTTGGAGATTTAATAGGTTTTCCTTGATAAAACAAATAGGTAGCGACTGCATATGTAGAGTGATCTTTTCTTCACTAATAGGATGATCAGGTTTATAAAAGAGCAAAGCCTAATAAATTCCATTCGATACATTATACTGCTGCTTCTACTGTCAATGTCTAAGAACAAAGGTATAACACATTTTGCCAAAGTTCACTCAGTGCCCCTTTAGTTGCTAATGAGTTCTTAGGGGGTATCTGTACATGGATGTTTCTTCTGGCAGATTATCTGATTTAAATTCACTGTTTTGAAATTTTAGCATGAAAGATAAGAGGAGCTTCAAACTGATTTTTTATGTATCTTAGTAATCAACAGAGACATGTAGGCATTCGTTCCTTACAGATGTCAATGTAAGAGAATAGGAATAGGCTTGAGGGGATCGTAACTGTACTAAAATCCCAAGGGAGCCAACAATCAACCAAAACATCTATATGTATAGTATATAACATGTGGGACCCTTGCTTAAAGAGGGATGCAACATAAAATGCATAACTATGCAGTTTATAAAGATAAGAAGCCATTTGTCTCTATAAGAGACACAATCCAATAATTCAAAGTGGTTGTTTACTTCCCAAACCATTTTTTAAGTTCAAGAGTTTTCAGATCGTTCACCAAAAAAAAAAACTTTTTCCAATTACTTTCTATTTGTTTCATTTTCACCTTCTTATGTCTTTTTTAAGCAGCACTGGAAGGGGGGACTCTGTAAACTGTTCTAAATTGATACATTTAGTTGATACATTTCTTAACTTTTTATCCTGCTGAGTAAAATTCTTAGTTTCATTAATGGCAGAAGATATAACAGATACAATAGTTGCTAATACGCCACAGATACTATTGAGAAATGGAAATAGTTCAGAATCTGCACCCATATTAGAGCGCATGCACAAATGCTCGCCTGACTTCACAAGCATGCGCATAATGAGCAAGTTGCAGCATTCGTTCATTTGCTTTTCATGAAATATATACTTTTATAATAGTATGTGCCAGTGGATAGTCCCAAATTGAAAAACTGCCAGTTCAAAAACTAAGCTCCATTATGAGTCAATGTGCCGCATAGACTCTCCTGCCTGTCCGCAACCAACCCTCCCCCTGCCGCATCCTTCCATAGGCACAAGAGCGTCAATTAAAAGAAGAACAAATAACAGACCTGTGGGATTTGAATTACAGATAAGACATTTTAACCAGGTATCATCATCATCATCATCATCATCATCATTTATTTATATAGCGCTGTCAAGATACGCAGTGCTTTAATATGCCAAATCTCTAAAGTTGTTACGAACTTGGAAGCACACAACACAGGGAAAAATGTGAGTTTTGTATGTTTAGTTGTTGCATCTGTCCACAAGATTTGGTACCATTACAGTTTTGTGGTTCAGCAATATGTGCACACATGCACCCATACAGCTCTAAGGCTAGAGGCTCGTAGCCACACTAGAAAGCTCATTTACCCCCGTAAGTGCAGTTAGCAAAGTGCAATTTTCAGCACTACTGTCTTTTTCCCCCTCACAGTGTAACATTTTTTACATTGTAAAGCGCAAGGTGCCCATTGCACTTGCATTTGACATTAAACCCTCCTAAGTTACTATAGGGTAAAAAGTAGGGATGCACCAAATCCAGGATTCTGTTCGGGATTCGGCCTTTTTCAGCAGGAACCAGATCTTTTTCAGCAGGCCTAAACCAAATCCGAATCCTAATTTGCATATTCAAATGCAAATTAGGAGCGGGGAGGGAAATCAAATTTTACAAAAAGTAAAAAATGTTTTCCCCTTCCCATCCCTAATTTGCTTATTGCAAATTTGGATTTGGATTCAGTTCGGCATTCAGCCGAATCTTTTGCAAAGGATTTGGGGGTTCGGCCGAATACAAAATAGTGGATTCGGTGCATCCCAAGTAAAAAGCATTCAAGTAAAAAAATCGCATGTCCTCAGCTAGAGCAATCACTGCCAAATACCAAACTGCCTTTGGAGCCACTGTTATTTCTAGAAGCACAGGTATTATAGGCAAAGAGCTCCCAGAAAAGAACATCACCATGTGCAATGCCAGGCACCAGATGAAGTGGTGACAGGTTGCCACAATGGACATTATTATTACTTGGTACAAGTTACTGAGCCATGATAATTCAAACCCAATTGTCATAAAATATAAAAAAGGAAAGTATCTTTGTGCTGTTTTTAAATGATTATATTATTAGAGCACCAATATAATGCAAAATGCTCACCTTGGCTCTTAGTCATGGGATGGCTAAAGAAAGTTCTATGTTCTTAAAACTCAATTTGTACAATGCCATTCATAGTCAAGAAAAAATTTAATTTATTTCCCTGTTTTTCTGTTTTCAAAAAAATGTACAGTGAAGTCTTTCCAGCATAATGCACTGTAATACAAAGTCAGGGAACACAGATGACTTTCTCTTTCCTCTTCGCAATGTCAAAACAAACCAGCCACATCCATAATGAAATAAACTTGTCTCTGGCAAAAGAAAAAAAAATTGCCAGAATTCTTTTTTACATACAGCTCAGACACCAGAAGAAATGTCGGATGCCTGTCTAGACATATTTTTCAAGATCAAGATGTTCTTGCTAGGTATTGAGTAGAATAATAATAAACAATAACAACAATAATAATTATACAAAAATATTTCAGAATCTTCATGTAAGAAAAGGCAATGGGTAAGTGCATACACAACAACTGACAAATCGTCTTTTATTATTTATAATTTAGTTCTGCTAGATAAAATAACTACAAAATGCTTCAAATATGAGAAAGTCTGGTTTGGACCTGTAATTAAAGGAAAACTTTACCCCCAAAATGAATATTTGAGCAACAGATATAGTATATATTATATAAGTATATTATTATGAAACTGGTTTATTTACATGGAGCAGGGTTTTACATATGAGCTGTTTTGTGCATTAAATTGTTTGAGGGGTATAGTTTTCCTTTAATACACAATGACTTCATAAAACCGTTTTACAAATAAATCCAATGGGCAATCTCAAAACAAGTAGTGAATTTAAACATACTTCCCAGACAGATGGAAACTCTGTTATGAGAGAAACAGAATTTAAGAAGAATGACTTCTACAAGACTGGATATAAAATAACTCACTCCAGGCTGAATTATACTGTAAAAAGTATTACTTAAGGAAGCAAACAACCGGTCAGGAGAAAAATAGGAAACGGCAATAGTGGACCAGATTATTTTTCATCTGTCCTTTAAAGTGACCATGGCTATTTTCATTCTAAATAGGGACATGTATAAATCTGTCAAACAGATTTTTAAAATCACTGACCATCTGGGCACATTCATGAACAGTCCACAGAGTGAGTTTGAACCAGAGCCCCAAAATTACAGAAATGTTCAATATACTTCTTGCCTATTAATGTTAGACATAGCGTATCTATGTTTTTGTTATTTCTTGCCAAAAAACAGGACAAATTCTGAAACGGAAATAGTCACATTCTACTTACCTAGTTCAGTCAAACACAATAAAACAAATTACGAGTCTACCGACAATACCGCTGCATAAACAAACACCTCTGTCTACTTGATCCCTAACATGTTCTAGTGACTATGTAACCAAAAGGACCAGAATTTGCATTGTTGACATAAATGCATGCTTAAAATGGATGAAAAAAAAGTAAACAAAAATCTCAATAGCACTACAGCAGGATTTTGTTTAAATGGGACTTTGCATTTGTTATTAAAATGTGTGTAATGCAGTACTTAAACAAAATAATGTATGCTATCTTGGTGGTCACTAGTCCTTTAGAATATAGTTATTACACTAGATGAACTTACATTTCAGTGTCATTGTGCCAGCAGCAGCATACAGCAGGCAACGTTTCAGAATAATATAGAAAGAAAACAACAAGTCAGGGATAGCAAAATAAGATTAAGTAGCGTGTGTCATTGATTTTAAATAATTCACCTTTATCATTATTGGCCTATTAAAAATCTGGATAGGCTTACACACTAATAAAAAAAGTATTTAGCAAATTTAAGGTTTAGATTTATAATAAAAATCCATGTTAATTAAATCAAAGCAAGGACAGACTTTGTGATCCATCTTACTTCCATGAGACCTTACCATAAAAAATGCATTTACTAATTGTATCTGCTTTTTTTTTTTTTACAACATAATAAAGTGAGGAGTCATTTGTAGCAAGACCTCTAGTGCAGTAATATCTATTGCTGATATCGTGAGCTTACAGAATTTAAATGAAACAATATCAATGGATGCCATGAAGCCCTATATTTTAAAAATTGAATTTATGTGCAATAACCAAAAAAATATATGCACTTATTAGTATATAACACCATTTCTCAAACTGTATCTCAATAACATTTGTGATATGCTAGTTTTTTTTCATGCACAGATAATAAAGAAATATTGGTTAACACTTGAAAAACAACTAGCAGTCTATCTAGAGTCACATGGTTTGATTATTTGCCAGATATACCTCTAACTCAACAATTTCTGCTGGGGTCAGTAGGTTTTGTGACTGCAGTTGTGAAGGGTAAGCTAGCTCCCTGTAAATGACTAATGACATCTTAGTTAGCTCACTTTGATTGGATGATGATCAAACAGGTAAGCAACTTAATCGCTGTGTGTGTGATACATGGCTAGGCCAAAGGTACAAGAATAGAATAAAAGATATAAAGAAAGGACTGTACCATTAAAATGCAACAGTGAAGAGTATACATTCTCTAAATAGAGAACTGCTGCGTATACAGTAACTACAGGTGCACAATGCCAACTGAAAGAGAACCTACATGAGAAAGGTAGCAGCACATTTTGACAACCCTGCTTGCCCTTTTAGGCATTTTTTGAACTTCAGGGAGAATAGATCATCCAGTTTAGCTTTTCCTCTGCAATACACCTTACTTTACCTCATAAAGTATAGCTAAACATCCTGAAAATGCTCCTCCATTTGCAACAATAGAAACAAGAAAAAACAAGAATGACACACTTGGCTGTTAAAAGACTGGAGTGAAAGAACTTCCATTGAAACAATCTTTCCCTCTATTATAGAGCTCTTTATACTTTGCTAATATATTTGGGTGAAGATTTACCAAAAATCTAATTAGATTTTTTTCAACGATTCAAAATTTTTTTGCAACCAAAATCACACATTTGAGTTATGAGTGGGTTATGGGTGAATTTATTCACCAGGTGGCAGCTTCGCAAGCGTCAAAATTTATGCCCGCACCGATTTAGACGCCGGCATCAATTAAACGGACGCCCATTGACTTTAATGTGCGTCAAATGTCATTGGAATTGTTGACTGCGTCAATTTTGTCGTCCGCGAATTGACACCAACGTCAAAATTTGAGTTTCGCAAATTTTCCACCCGTTTCACTAATTTCGCGGGAAATTTGAACATGAACTCGATCATTACAGTTTTTTCTCTGTCATTTTTCATTACAATTTTTCACATTCTGATTTTTTCATAAATACCCAAACATTTGAAAATTCTACTATCTCACAAATTTGATTCTTCATAAATATGCCCCTAAGTTTTGTGTTTTTTGGTATATAGCAATACAAGGTCCACAGCTTCAACTGCAAATTCTTGCTGTCCAGGACTGTCGCATGTGCATTACAGATTCTCAGGGACAGAAGGTGCTTAATGGCCATGTTTCTTTGTGAGGCAACTTCAGGCGGAAATCCAAAGCGATTTGTATGCCATCCGGCCAGTGATTCGTATTCTTGCCGACGGGAAGGCATTTGGGGAGATTAGTAGCCCGCAGCAGAGATTTGACGCTGGGCAACTAATCTCCCTGTCTGTCACCACCCTAAGAGTCTGCAATGAATATATGTAGTCCTGGTCAGCAAGTACCTGACCTGGTGTCATGACATTTTGGGTAAGAGTACTGCAAGCAGAAAATATGAACATCCCTGATTACAAGGGGTGTGGTTTAGCTAAACATACCTTTGTACCTTTTCTGTGTCCTATCAGGCTGCAACTCTGGTCTTCTGGATGTACATTTAACCACAGGAACATAAAAGAGTAATATGCATGTCTCCATGCATGACATGAGGAATGCTTCTTAATAAACTATTGACCAAAACTAGGCAGAGCCTTAAGTGACAGCACTGGCTATAATGACATAGTCTAATCTTATTATGCTAAATTTCTTATTAGATATCAAAAATATTTTAAGAGCAACAACAAACAATCTATGTGTATACAATATGTATTCCTTTTATACCTTTAAAATAAAAGCAAGTATCAGATCAGTCTTAAAGGAATAGTTCAGTGTGAAAATAAAAACTGGATAAATGGATAGGCTGTGCAAAATAAAAAATGTTTCTAATATAGTTAGTTAGCCGAAAATGTAATATATAAAGGCTGGAGTGAACAGATGTCTAATAAAACAGCCAGAATCCAACTTCCTGCTTTTCAGCTCTATAACTCTGAGTTAGTCAGCGACTTGAAGGGGGGCCACATGGTACATTTCTGTTCAGTGAGTTTGTAATTGACCCTCAGCATTCAGCTCAGATTCAAAAGCAACAGATATGACCCATGTGGCCCCCCCTCAAGTCTCTGATTGGTTACTGTCTGGTAGCCAGGGTAACCAGTCAGTGTAAACCAAGAGAGCTGAAAAGCAGGAAGTAGTGCTCTGACTGACTTGTTATACATCAAATCACTCCAGCCTTTATACATTACATTTTTGGCTAACTAACTATATTAGAAACATTTTTTATTTTGTACAGCCTATCTATTTACCCAGTCTTTATTTTTACACTGAACAATTCCTTTAAAATAGATATTAGATATATAAACTAAAACACAATTGCCTGTTCAGCCCAACTGTGCATGTCACAAGCTTTCAAAAATATATGGGCAGCCATGGTCACACATGATTGCAACATTTTTCCTAGAGGAGGACTAAAGAAAAGAAAAAAATATTTTGTGAAAGCACATCAACCCAACAGCAGCATTACACCCCATCAAATAATCCATTACTATTGAAATACCTGGCAGTATGGAATACATGGTTCCATGAGTCTTTCCAGACTATAATAGGATTAAATGACAAGGATATTATTTGCATCACGATATGCAATAATGATGTATTGAAAAGGGCTTCAAGATATGTTCTGTAACCATGAAATGCAACAAATCCTATACCCTAGACCAAATTTAAGGTTCAGCTAACTGTGACACCCCCAAGGACTGCCAGAAGAACCACATAATTACCACACAACAAACGACAATGCAAAATAGATTCAAAAACACCAAAACATTTATTTTTATACATTAAAACATAATTTCTCATTTCAATGTGCAACCCTCCAGTTCTTATGCAACTACATCAACCAGCCCACTGAAAGCCTGCATGTTGCTCATCAGTTTTTTTTTATTATATTAACTGCTTTATAGACTACAAATATATTTTAAAAAGCAGAAAAAATATGAAATTCAACTTTTTCACATAATATTATTTTTTAAAGGTCGCAATCAGTGAAATATTTAAAAAAAATACAAAGATTCTCAGACTATAAATTATGCATTATTCTTTGAAGATTTTGCTCTGCATACAAATTCACTATTCTTTTTCACATATTGGCCCTAATGTATTATATCCAAATTGGTCATAAAAAAAAAAATAAAATTATGCTAATGGAGTTACAAGGCAACACAGGCTTGTATACAAGCAGAATGTATACAGACTTTAGAAACTAATGGTTTTGCAAGTGATTTCATGCTGAATTATTAAAACATCAGGGCAATACTCCCAGGGTCTTATTTTAATTATTTATATCTGTGCTTCAAAACAGACAAGCCATTTTATTCTAAAACCTCTCTTTGTTTGAAATAACAGCAAAACATTGACAATCAATTCTTTTAAAATTTAGTAATGAAAAGTAAAAACAAATATGAAAACCACTGCTACACAGTTTACACCATGAATCAGTCAGGTAGTCATTAAATGCAAATATTTCTGATAAGATTCTGCCATCCATGTGGTTTTAGGCCACACTGTTGAACTCAAAAGAAAAGAAGCCTAGTCAGCCTTTTCACATATCTTCAATGACAAAATGAAGAACAGCGACTCTCACATTTTTACATTCAATACACAAGTGATGAAGACTGTAAAGGGGAGAAAGGTTGGCAATCTGAATGTGTTAATATCTTTTTTTTCCTAGAATCCCATGTGTAGCAGAAATATGATCTGACATAGGGGAAGAAAAAAAAACCTGACACAATAGAAACATCCAGGCTGAAGTATTAATAAGAGTGTCTTGACCATTATAAAGTCTATCACACTTTTTTTATTACACAAACTACGAATCATCAGTGCAAACACCAAAACACAATAATATACATAAAATTACATCTAAGAAATATCTTCCATTTTATTCCTTGAGACAACATGGCTCCCTTTTTCATTGCTCCGTGTAAGATCCACACACACATATATATAGAAAAGTCAATGAAAGAGCAGGTGCCATAAACTTACAATGATGGCACCAAATTTCAAGCTGTCCCACTCAGTGAGCCGGAAACATTGTTTTAGCTAATTTTTGATTTCTCAGCTTGTCAGTTTTTTAAACAGGAAAAAAGCAGCCACAGACTGCCATTTTAAAACGCATACACAGCCAACAGTCGACTTTTTAAAGGATGCAGGAAACAACCCCATGAAACTAGGCAAGCTTCTCATTATTATGATTCAGGACATCTAAATGAGAATCCTACTGTACTTTGATCTATTGTTCTAAAGTGCAAATGGTTTCCTACTGGGGAGGGCAACAGCTGCAACCAAAGTATCACATACAATGTGCCTTGGGCATGCTGGCTATGTCAACAGATAATCTTGCATTGTGCTATCTAGACTATTATTAATATTCAACTGATTCAGGGTACTGGCCTTACAAGTAGCATATTTTAAAGGGGGGGGGTTAAAACATCTTTATAATCACTTTAATTGGCCTGCCCACTAAACAAGGCAGGAGGCCTTTTGCTTACCATTCCAAAGGTATACATACATATAGTGAAAATATTATGAACTACAGAATTAATTTTTGACATAAGCACTGCACATCAAAGTGACAGTGTTAATTATCCAGATTTTGCACCCAGCTACACAACTTTTTCTGATGTTACAACCACTACAAAGACTCAATAAAAAATCTTACTAGCAAACAAAGGTTTAAATTGAATCAAATGGTCATATATGCCTTTTGGTTACTGCACATTTAATGGAGAGTTGGCATAGTACAACAATCTCTGAGTTTCACTTTAATACCACATGAACAGCAAAATATATTAAAAAAATCATCATTCTGCCTTGAAAGGAAGCAGATGTGATTGTAGGTCCTTGTGACATCTATCTACTTTAACCCTCCAGCATATTCACCAAGTGGTTGTAAGGTTTAGAAATTCATCCATCAACCCATATCTGTGAAGCAGCACACAGCAGGTCGGTTTGAAGTACAAACCAGCAGCACAACTCTTTTGTTTAATACTGTAAGTGAGTTTTAAATCTAAAGCATCTATCGTGCTACAGTATTTCATCAGCACCTTGGAAAAATAGGATTTTTGCCCAGCATGAATGAAAACACAATAGATCAAAGGGATATCAAGGATATACACGTGTCTTTGCTTTATAAATACTTTTATATGGAAGATAATTAACAATAAGACATGCACTAAGACTCAAGATGAACGAAGCATGTTTCTCAGTAAACCATTATAATTCCTTTTACCGTAATCATTGAGAGATAAAAAAAAAAAAATTATGCTAGTCTGTGAAAATGACACTGGGTTTTGCTGATTAAGCATGTTGCTTTGGGGAAATCTCTATCATTGCTGAAATGACACACTGCTTTGAAAACATCCTGATTCTGTAGATTGATTGTAACAATGTAACCCACTATGCAAAAAAGACATTGTATCTGGTGGCTATTACAGATTTTATTCAGAGTACAGTATCGTTAGCCTCCCGACTCCTTCTTTAATGAGAGTATTTAAATGCAATTAAATCCAAACACACAGGCTGATGAAAACCTGATGCATTTTTGGAAATGGGGTCCGAGGGCTGGAGTGGAATGCTATGTATTGCTTATAGGAGCTGCTGGTGATTATTTTGCAAGGTGCCATGGAAAACCCAGGCTAGGATGTGAAAGTGAATGTAATGTGCGTGTGAGTGAGTGAGTGCAGTTAAAGATTTACAGGATTAATTTAAATCATTCACCTGCTGCCAATTTTCCTCCAGGGATGGCATTGCTGAGAAGTAGCCCGTGTCATGTACAATCTGGAGCTCCTGGAATATACTATAACTAGCCAAAACATCCATGTTTGCTATGCAAGAAAAAAAAATATGTATATTCCTTGATCGCTGTCCTCTTAAAATAGATCCACAGTCCCCCCCCCACTTTTTTTTTTTTTTTAAATTGTTTTGTGTTGGTTGTTACAGTCAATGGAGATGACAGGGGGGGAAAAAGCATAGAAGTGCTGCTCACTCCAACCCAAGCATGTGAAAAATAGGAAGGATGCTTAAGAGACAGAAATGGGAAAAAAAATGAAATTCTGAAAACATAAAAAAAAAGTCAACATCCAGTGTGGTTATGGGAGGCAAGAAATCCTTTTGCTAGGCTGTGGTCACTCCAGAGCTTGTGCCAGGAAGAAAGATGCACTGACATCTATTTGTGTACTAGTGCTGCCTGCTCCTGGATGCAATCTTTGCTCTCTATTTTAGGAGGAAGGGGGAGAAAAAAAAAAGCTTTGCATTTTCCCCTCTCGCGAGCTTTTTTTTCTCTCTCTCTTTCCCTTGATTCTTAAGAGACTTTTCTCCCCCTCCTCCTTCAGATCTGGGAGATGAGCGAACGCCTCCTCTTGCTCGTCTTTTCTCAACCCTCCCCTCCTTTTTTTTTAATCTCATGCGCAGGCGCGAAAAATTTAGGAAAAAGCTGCCACTCGTGGCCATTTTAGGGTAACAGGGAGGGAGGGGGCGTGCCTAAACTAACCAGGGGGCAGCGATGTCCGAGAGGACCAATAGAATTAGCAGAAATGGATTGTGGGCGGGGTAGTTCGAGGACAGCGACCTTTGATTGGTTGTTTAAGCCTTCAACGCTGCCTTACAAGGCAGTGTAAGTGGAGCTATTTTTAGAGGCCTATATAAGTTGGAGGAAGGAACATAGAGCTGCCTGTGAGAGAGAGCCGCGTGCTGAGCTGTTCCTGCCAGTTTGTAGCTGAGTACGGAGTAAAAAGCGAAATTGTGGCGTGATTTCTAAACCTTGTATGGAAGCAACAGGACAATGTCAACCCACTGAGCGGAGATAATGCGCGAGCTCTCGTCTTGCAAAGCCTATTGAGCATGCGATAGCGTTATCAGTAGCACGTGTTACGTTAGATTAAATCGGCGTAATCGCGGGAGCCGCAGGTAAATGGAGGCGTTCAGGCGTTGAACTTGGCAACGTTTAGCAAACGAATGATGGAATGTGATTGGCTCGCTAATGAAATCGCATCACTTCATTTAATGCATGACAGTCCGCGGCGCTCAGGCAGCTAAATTGGCCTAATAAAGTAGTTCCTGCGCCTGAACCGAGCGCTATCCTGTTGCCTTACTCTGCCTTGACTAAGCGGCTCTGCCTCGTGACGTCACGGCGTCCATGTGCGTGGTTACGGTGCTCTCTGACCAGTTTTGGCTTTACTTGCGTGTACCTCAGAAGTGGACATTCGACATGGCGGCTCCAGTTTAGAAGTGTACCCCAATTCCATGATAATCGATTTGTATTGCTCTTAAATATAAAGTTCCATATGTCCAATACAAATCAGGGGAATGTGTATCATCTCTATCCACATGTCACAGTACAAAATGGAAATTACAAATAACATTTTATTAAAGAAGACATTGTGTTAAAAAAAATGTACCTGTGTGTTATACTCATTTACATATAGAAGAGTTGTGCTTTAAAAGGTAGTGTTTCAGGCTGATTTATTGAATATTTTCGCAAAATCCCTCCCTTCTCTTGCACTTCCTAGTCCCTGAATTCCCAGGCTGTGCAGGGGAGCCAGCAGCTCTCAGCACTGTAGGACAGGAACCAATCAGCAGCTAGAAGGACCGGATAGGGAACTGACGCCTATATGTGCTTGTGTGACTACAGGGCAGTGATTGGCTGTCCCCTCCTACTGTGGTTCTGGAAAGACCTACTAGTAAAAAAAGCATTAGAGAGATTATTATATGAACAATAAGTAAGGAGTATTGGGGAGCACCTCCCATCAAAAAGAAAACAAAAAATGGTGTGCAAGGTCAAATAAAAATAAACCCATATAGAAAATGTTCACGCTGGAGAAGAGGTGCTTAAGGGGGTGATATGATATGTACAAATAAATAAGGGGATCATATAATAAGAGAAAATAATTGACCTATTGTTTTGCACCTCCCCATCCCTCTTAGTCCAAAAACACGTCTACCCCACAACATGTATTAAAACATAACTTTTAATAAATATTAAGAAAGAGAAAGAAGTCCAGATTAACACCATTAAAAATACGTTAGGGACAGGGAGGCGAGATGCCACAGGATAGTGAGTTTACAACAAATCTCTGCGGCAATATAAATCCTGAACAATCCCACAAAATAATATGGTGGCGTGTTGTTGTGTACTGGTATCAGCCTTGTATACATGAACAATGGTAATCCACCATGCATAGCATCTTATGCATTTAATTTGATATTACCGCAGCATATAACGTCTAAAATATTAATATCATAGCAGACTGCTGCGTTTAGACCGAAAGAGGCACTATCTAGGTGCGACTTAGATTTATTGCGGCAGTAGCAGAAGTAGGTTCCATTTCCCAACCATTCCGAACCAACCCCTTCACCCACAGTATAAACACTCCCAGGTACTGAAAGAGGTAATAAGTGAGTGCAGTTCTAAGCTTGCTGCGGCAATGAACTTATGATCCATTTACTCACTGTTGCCAAGCCAACCCCTTCTCCCACAGTGAACACCCTCCCGGTCGTTAAATAGGAGCAAAAAATGTACTCGATGGAAAAACATTAATTGTGTTGTAGGATATAAAAGAAGCCGGTCCCAGCACCACAGCCACACCAACCCCTTCACCCACAGCGTAACAACCTCCCAGTGGTGATAATTATCCCATTTCTTTCAGGTATCTTGCGACGCCCTGCCTAACGAAATTAAAATTGTGAAAGCGTATGCACCTGCCGCGCGTTTCGTTCACAGCATGTGAACTTTGTCAAAGGCTACAAATCTGCTGACAGTGCACATCTACTTATAGACACGGAGCCAACAGTCGTGATTTAAATTCACCAATGACTCCATGCCACATCATAAGGGGCGGCCCCGGAGGCAAATGGAGCAGAATCCCTCTACCCTAAATATTGTATTAAAGTGGCCACATTCCCCTCTACCTTAAATATTGTATTAGAGTGGCCACATTTGCGCATCATGTTTCAGGGCAAGAGGATTATAGACACAATGTTGCGGATTATTTGAAACAATTGCATAAAGTAAAATGCTAATGAGGCGCCATACAGTAAAAATCATGTTGTGGCCAGGATTATATTGTTTAGATCTTGTTTGTAGTTATTATTATGTTTCCTCATTAACATTCTGTCATTATTATTATTATGCAAACACGTTAAAATCACGGGAATATACCACGTTCTCATCATGAGGAATTTGAGCCAATATAGCCTATTGTACCCCAGCTGGTATTATGGGAATATACCCATAGTCAGGGAAGGTGAATCATATGAATACATTCATAATTATACTTTCATTCAAACCAATAGTGTTGAGTGCATTCATAGTGAAAATCCATTCACTTTCTTTGGCAAGGAGTGCTTTCTCAAGATCACCCCCTCGTTTACCAAGAGATATTTTAGAGAGCCCCATGGCTTTAAGACCACTACTGGAATGGTTATGAGATTCCAAAAAGTGGCGGCTGACCGGTTTCTTATTAGCCTTAGCTAGATCTGGGGCATTATCAATGCTTGCGACATGCTCTAGTAGTCTCTTCTTAAATGCCCAGGTTGGTCTTCCCAATATAGATTTTGTCACAAGGGCAGATTAGCATATAAACAATGTTAACTGTAATTCTGCGAGTTTTCCCAAATCTGCCTATTACTGTATTTCAGTTATGCATATATTTGCATGCTTTGCATTTACCACGTGTAAAAGTAACCGTAAGTACTGACCGATTTTCTAATTTGGGCAGATGGCTTTTTACAAGCCTATCCCTAAGGTTAGGTGCCCTTCTACAACAGGTTAGTGGTCGTGGTCCCAGCATTGTAGATAGTACTGAATCTGTTTGTAAAATGTGCCAATGTTTAGACAGAATTGTATTGATGGTAGCCCATTGTTTGCAGAAAGTACCTATATATCTGACCGGTTGTTCTTTATCATATGAGTGTCGCTTTCATCCCTCCAATAATGTTTCTCTGCGTGTCTTTAGTTCTCTTGAATGGGCCTTATTAATCACATTACATGAATAACCCCTTGCGATCAATCTTTCTGTTAGATCACATGCTCTTTTATTGAAAGTCTGGAGATCTGAGCAGTTACGGCGCAGTCGTAAGAATTCACCCACAGGGATGCCACGTTTTGTAGCCATGGTATGATGGCTCTGAAAATGAAGAATCTAATTGGTAGCTGTCTCTTTCCTAAATAAATCAGTACAGATAGTACCCTGCTCATTTATTGAAATTGTAATGTCTAAAAAAAATCAATACTGGTACTGCTAATGGTGTGTGTCAATTTAATGTTAAGATTGTTCTGATTGAGCTGTTCTATGAATTCATTCAGTAATTCCCGATCTCCTTTCCACAGAAACACCAGGTCATCAATATATCGAAACCAATTTGTTACATGTTGCGTGTATTGGGACATAAGATCACTAAAAACCCAATTAGCTTCCCACCAACCCATGAAAATGTTGGCATATGTGGGAGCAAATGCAGCCCCCGTTGCTACTCCTCGCACCCGTAGATAGAATTTCTCATGAAATATGAAAAAATTATGGTTAAGGCAGAAATCTGTTAGGTCAGCCATAAAATCTATAAATTGGCTATCCCATTCACTTTCCGTAAAAAAGCAAATGGCCTGTAAGCCTGGTTGGGAAGTGGAACCTACTTTTGCTACCGCCACAATAAATCTCTTTCGGTCTAAACGCAGCAGTCTGCTACGATATTAATATTTTAGTCGTTATATGCTGCGGTAATATCAAATTAAATGTATCCCGTGAATCTATGCCCCTTTTAATACAGCTCAAGACCTTATTTGCCTTTGATGCTGCTGACTGCCATTGCTTGCTACAGCCAAGTTTATCATCTACAATGACTCCAAGGTCCTTTTCCATAATGGGTTTGCCTAGTGCAGTCCCATTAAAGGAGAATTCAACCCCTAGTTAATCCCTCCCCCCCTCCCCTGCCTCCCCCTCTTTGATAAATATGCCCCATTGGGGTCCCTCCCAACCTAGAGCTTACTGTCTCAAAGTGGGTTTAACAGGAGGTTTAATGTTGCCTTTTGCTGATTTCTGCTTAAGCTTGTGAATGGCACCAGTATTGGGATAAGGAGCACTAAGATACCAAGAGCATTGCTGAGGCTAATAGAGAATTGGCCAAAACAATTTGAAATTCTATTTTTTGTTAAAATTTAAACAGTTTCACAATATAGTATTGACGAATGTGGCCTGCCACCTTAAAGGAAAACTATACCCCCCAAATGAATACTTAAGCAACAGATAGTTTATATCAAATTGAATGACATATTAAAGAATCTTACCAAACTGGAATATATATTTACATAAATATTGCCCTTTTACATCTCTTGCCTGGAACCACCATTTCGTGACTCCATCTGTGCTGCCTCAGAGATCACCTGACCAGAAATACTACAACACTAACTGTAACAGGAAGAAGTGAGGAAGCAAAAGGCAGAACTCTGTCTGTTAATTGGCTCATGTGACCTTACATGTGGTTTGTATGTGTGCACAGTGAATCTTACGATCTCAGGGGGCGGCCTTTATTTTTTAAAATGGCAATTTTCTATTTATGATTACCCAATGGCACATACTACTAAAAAAGTATATTATTATGATAATGGTTCATTTACATGAAGCAGTGTTTTACACATGAGCTGTTTTACTCAGTATCTTTTAATAGAGACCTACATTGTTTGGGGGGTATAGTTTTCCTTTAAACTGTGAAGTGATGGCCTTGTTAAAGTAGCAAATGACAAAGTGTGAGTCAATGAGCCATGATAGCTATTCCTGTGAACCATAATTAAGACAACTAATTTAGCTCTATCTGCTTTATCATTAAATCACCATTGACATCTTCAATTCATTTAGTTCTCCTCCTCCACGTAAAGCAGTGTTTATAATGTAACACTGCCTCTTTTAGAAGAAATTGCCACTGTCGTTCAAAATAATTACAAATGTATAACATATTTCTGCCTTTAACTGTCAAATTATACATAACTGAGTCTTAGAAATTGCTGTTGTACCAGAAAAGGTGATTTAACTTAAACTATCTGGAAATAATCCCTTTTATCGTGTTATTTTTTTTCATGTTGCGTAATATAGTCCTAATGCGCTTTGTACTGTACATAAAAACCAAGTGTAAAATATAAATGTGCTACATAGATAAGCTAGTCACAAAGTATTCAGTTTATACATTTATTCTATTTAGAGGAAATTAGTGCTCTATTTTAAAGGAAAGCTGCACTATATTATTTATTTGTCTATAATTTAAATGTGATGTAGAGCAGTGCAATAATGGATCTTATTTATTCACAGTCTTCTGAACAGATCTGTTTTTAAACAAATTGCCTCCCATTTAGGCCAGTATTACATTTTCAAGAAAATGACTTTATTGTGATCAAGTACTTTTCATTTTGTAACTGCTGAACTGTAGTAGAATGGTAAAGCATGGCTTAGTGGGTTCGGTCTGGCCAGACCCAGTTCAATTCCTGCCTCATCTCTTTGTGCATAGTTTTATTTGATTCCCTTTGACTCATGGCACCACAGGTTAAGCAAACTAAGACCTTTTGTACCTCAAAACAGTCGTGTTTGGGGTTCTACATAAAACCAGCTGTGCTATATAAACAGCTCTGCGTATATTATTCGTTTTCAACATCTTCCAGGCAGAAGGACCAGCTTCTCCTTGCAGTTTTATTTGCTGATGAAGGGCTAAGATACATTTACATGGACTATTTTAACACTAAACCTAATTTTTGATTATATTCTTTGCTAGGATAATCTTTTTGTGAAAGACATGGGACTTAAATCTCCCAGTTAATTGTGGCGCTGTTGTATATCGAAACCTAGTCAATTCAGTTAAGGACTCAGTGTATTAATTTGAGTGTTACATAATATGTATTCATCATCAAATGAACTCTTGGATAAAGATAATATTTTTCGTGAAATAATGCAAAGACTATGTTGTAGACATACCCGCAAAGATGCTTTCTTAAGTTATTCTATTGGCTCCTTATATATGCTATACAAATTTTTTCTACATCTCCTTCTTTTCCCCAAAACCTTTCACTTGTAGAAGCCAAAGAGATGTTTGTTTTAATAACTCTACATGCTAGAGATCCAGCATTTAAAATATCTTAAATAAAAGCTAATATTAGCAAATGATAACTGTTCACACTGCATGTGTTTTTTAATGTCAACAATTTATTACTGTCCATCATATGTGCTTGGGATTTTGATTTTGTATAGGATCTTTTTCTGATTTTTCATTATAGTTAATTACAGTAATATCGAATTACCCAGTAGGTGGATGATGATTATAAAGAGTCTTTATTGCTTTTATGTACATAATATAATAATACCATCAAGTTTACCGACTTCTCAACTGTGAAATGGAAAGATTTTATGTTTAGTAGCAGAACATCTGTTGATTATGTTCCTAATAATTTTTAGAGTCTTGTTTCAGTATTTTTAAATCCTTCAGTTGTTGAATGTAATCTCTGCCTTTATGCATGTCCTATAGTATACCTACTGCATTCGGCACGTTTTGCATTTGCATTTCTTTATTTATATTCAAAGGAATTCTATGGCAATCCTGAATTATATTTATTAATATAGAATGGCAGAACTTCCTCTGTTTTATCTCAACTACATATTATCTTTATTTTAGTTTGTCCCCGCCCCATGCTAAGTCCATCATACCTGAACTCTTGAGAACCAATATAGAAGGAAACTTGTAGAGGCACATTTATCAAGGGTTCGAATTTCGATATCATGGGAGTTTTTTTAACTGCCATGAACTCAAAACTTGACCAATTTAAATGTATTTAATAAAATCCAATTTGTTATATCGGATGAATAGAATCAACCTGAAAACTTGAATCGAATTTGGATTTGATTCGAATTAAAAAAACTTAATTCGAGTTTTTTCTCAGGTTTATCAGGAAGGCAGCAAACAACTCAAAATTGATCCCTGGACCTTTCCGATTGAAGTGGAGCTCTGAACAGGCAATGTCATTGGCATCAGTGGGGCTTAACTGTTTGCATTTCAAAAAACATGGGGACACTTCTGTCTGCACTTCTGATCATGGTCCAGGAAATGTGATGTCCACCATCGGGGGGGTGAGGGGGATAAATGTGGTTCTGGTAAAACTCTTAATATAACTTACATACAGTATAAACTTTTTAAAACCTACACAAAACTTGAAACTTTAAGGAACAGTAACATCAAAAAATTAAATAGTTTTAAAGTAATAAAAATATAATTCAGGGTTGCCCTGCACTAGTAAAACTGCTGTGTTTGCTTCCGAAATACTACTATTGTTTATATAAACAATCTGTTGAGTAGCAATGGCGAAAATTGAAAAAAAGCTTATATGGCACAGGATAAATAATGGATAACAGATAACATTATGTTCTACAGAGCTTATCTGCTATGTAACTTGAGCCTTTTCTCCTTTGAATGGCTGCCTCCATGGCTACACAGCAGCTTATTTATATAAACAATAGTAGTGTTTCTGAAGCAAACACAGCAGTTTAACTAGTGCAGGGCAACACTGCATTATATTTTCATTTCTTTAAAACAATTTAATTTTTTGATGTTACGGGTCCTATAAGTAACTTATGTATAAAGCAATGGCAATGGCAGAGCAGCATGACAGGGGTAGGCAGGTGTGAAAACTCCACTGACCACAAATGTACTTGCTGGCTTAATAGCCAATTAATTAATTATTTTACTAATCATACCAACTACTGTACTTAAATAGAGTAACATCAGCTTATTGGGATCTATTATGTAATTATATCAACTGTCGCCTACATAAAGTTTTCTGTAGTGGAATGACTAGTTATTGGGCTCCTAAACTTCCAGCAATGCAGAGTAGATTGACTGAGGTAGGCAGGAGTGTGGCATTTAGCCTTATTAGCAAATTAATTAATGGAACTATTTAAGTGAGCTTTGAACTTAATTATATGAGCTATTGCCTACCTAAACTTTTCAGCAATGGAATGACTAATCATTGGGTCCCACTGCAGTATCATTTGGCCCCTAAACTTGGGAATACAGCATTTTCTATAAACATACATTACAGCTGCTTATCAAAGTCAATGGGCCTCTATAGTTCCTGTTGCAGGATAGAAGCTGTGGCAAAAATATCCTGCCTCTATTTGATCATTTGTGTAGTGTATACAAGGGGTGTGACCAAAAATGTTTGCCCTAGATAAATAACCTGTGTGGGGCTCCAAAATTTTTAATGGCAGCCCTAATGACACCACCTCTGCGTTGGCGGGGACCAGAGACATCATTGCCATTAGCGGATGAAGCAATTCTAACTGCATCTGCCTTTTCTAAATTATACTAGACTAGCATTTGAAAAACTCCTGTCTGCATAAAAGCCTAACAAATAAAGCAAAGCACATTCCTTCTCTTCTGCTACTGCACTATGTCATCCACATTCCACATCTGGATCATCAATATAGAATATGTGTCGCATCTGTTTTATGATACAGTGCAGGAAAAGCAGCAATGCCGAATCCTATTCTGGTAAGAAATCCCCAGATGCAGCCTTATTCAACTATTTCATTGCCAGATAATTGCACTTTTCCTATTACTGTTAATAGTAATAGGAAAGTTAGGGCTTAAAGTTAGTATTTTTGTAAATCTGTGAAACTATTAATGTTAAACAGTAAATTGCATTTAGGCCCAAGCATTGGTGGTAGGGATGCACCGAATCCACTTTTTTGGATTCGGCCGAACCCCCGAATCCTTCGTGAAAGATTCGGCCGAATACCGAACCGAATCCGAACCCTAATTTGCATATGCAAATTAGGGGTGGTAAGGGGAAAACATTTTTTACTTCCTTGTTTTCTGACAAAAAGTCATGCAATTTCCCTCCCGCCCCTAATTTGCATATGCAAATTAGGATTCGGATTCGGTTCGGCTGGGTAGAAGGATTCGGCCGAATCCGAATCCTGCTGAAAAAGGCCGAATCCTGGCCGAATCCCGAACCGAATCCTGGATTCGGTGCATCCCTAATTGGTGGTTTAATCAAAACCTTGCTTTGTTTAGCTGTACCCTTTTAGCTGAGGCAAGTACCCCTTGACTATATGAAAAACCACATTATTCAAATCATGATCAAAGGATTTTTTTATGAAGGCCCACCATGAGTAACTTCTGATATTCTTATAATGTACAATGGGTGTGTTTACATGTGTGACTATAGCAATAGCAATGACTTAAGATATATATTCTTAAATGTAATTTTATTAGATCATTTTGATAACATAAACCTGACATCTTCCTAAAATACAAACAAAATTATATACATTTTGATGCTAGACTTGCATAATTCTAACATTGCTTACTTATCACAAACCCCACTATGCAAATTGAATCCTTACTTTCTGCCTTTCAACAGTATTCAATGCACATCTAACCAATGTGACAAATTGTTACAGATAATCTTTTTTCCATGCAGTCCCCATGTGTTCTGCATACCAGCAGAACATCCCCTTTTTTAACATGATATCAACAAATATTGCTTGTGTTTAATGTAGTTTCCCCCTATTTTTCTGCCATGTTTGTTCTTTGTGAGTTAGATAGATCACCAAAACAGTGAGTGAGGGTTTATACAAAATCCTTCCTTCACCCTATTTGTTTGCCTGAAAGATTATCTGTGCACTGGTCCTTGCCTTGTATAGACCAAACATAGAGTTGTTCAGTTTCCTTGTTTGCCCTGTTTAGCTCAAGAAATATATAAAATGTGATTAAAATGAAAATCAAAAAGTATTTTTGGCCCTTGGACCTTTGATTGAATCAAAATGGGGTCTTCAGAGAGTCATTAGCAGGGAGCCCATCAATGCCCCTATGTGGCCTTATTCCAATACGATTTCCAAATCTGCCTGATTAAAATCTGACCAGTTTTTGTCAAGCTACTGTATAGATAGGGCAGGACTTCCCGTATAAGGGACTATAAGACGTCAATTCAGCCCATTGCATTCGCTTGTATTTCTTTCTATGTGTAGGATAGTTATTTTCAAAAATTAAAAAAAAACTTGGCACCTAAAACAAATAGATTTTTTTTTCAAAATATGACTGTGAAGGATAAAACCACAACTGATTCTTGAAAATGTGAACAAGTAAAAGATTGTGTGATCTTTACATTATTCTTAACCCTTTGTTCAAAGGGCAATAAATCAGCCCCTAACTGACATAATTAAATTTGAATCCACATCAATTCAAGTTTGCACATTGAATTCAACTGCACAGAAAACCAGAGTCCCTTGAAATAAATCCAGGCTCTTTGCTATGGTTGGTAACTATGGAAACCTGAGTGACAGTATCAGGCTTCGACTGTACCAGTAAATAAGAATGTGAATATTCATTTATCTATGGGTTGCCACAGGCTAGCAGCAATCAATGCTATGGACACTATAATGAAATGCAATCCAATTTTCCTTTTTCTGTTTCTAAATGTGAGGGCTTATATCTGAATTTTAAGACTGATTTAAATAAGAATACTTCTGTTACAAGCTGATTTCAATCAGAGAATTCCTTTTACAAGCAATATAAGCAGTCACAGGGGCTTATTTAGCAACACCAGGCACATTTGCACCTGGGCATTAATTCAGGTTAGACTTTATTGATCATTATTTTCATTTATTTTCTAGCAATGTATCTTTATTTGTTGATACTGTTTTCTACAAATAGCTTATAAAGTAAGCCAACAATATGTAAGGAATTAAATATGTAAACAGACACAATTAATTCATATCGGCATTTGACGTAGTCTGATTTGCGAACTATTATCCTTTTCTTTAAGTGTGGGCTATTGGGCAGTTGACAGACTTGCAGTTGGACAATAACAAATCAACAAAGTGAAAGAATAAATGGACAAGAGGTTTGCTCCTTTTCTAACCAGCACCTTCGGGAAAAGCATTGCATTTAAGTAAGACCTTGATGGCAAATGACAAAATGAGACATTGAAAACAACAGTGTACCCATGGAAATATGAGTTGAAGGCTATGGAGAAAAAGAAAATTACAGCTGTATGGGGCCCATTTAATTCAAAATATCACCCTTCTGTTATCTGGAATGCACTGGACCTATCAACTGAGCTTTTCTAGATAAAGGAGTTTTCCATAATGTGGAGCACAATACCTTAAGGATCCTACATGCATATATATATATATATATATATATTCGCAAGAACAGCGACACTCACAGGATTTTCTTTGCAGATGAAAGTAAGTTTATTCCACTATGAGTGGAATAAACTTACTTTCATCTGCAAAGAAAATCCTGTGAGTGTCGCTGTTCTTGCGAATATCCAATTTTTTTTGGCTGGCACCCAGGCTGTCGGAGTCAACGGTGTGCACCTTTGGACTTGGTATATATATATATATATATATATATATATATATATATATATTTGTTTTTTTTTTAGTTCCTGAAGACAGCTCCAGCTGTTGAGCCGAAACGTTGATCAAATAAAACCTTTTTGTTTATTTCATATAAAGACCTGTTTGGTGCGGTTTTCACCATGTCTAAGCTTATTTTATATATATATATATATATATATATATATATATATATATATATATATAAAGAATAAAAGCTATAGGAGTGTTTTGCCTGTAATATGAATTATTGTAGCTTTCTGGATAATGGGATTCCTTATAATGAATACCATGCCTGTGCTGGAATATTTGTCATAGAAATCACTGCTATTATTGTGAGACTTAGGTAGGTCAATAGAATGCATTAACTTAAATAATGCCTGAATGTTCTGCAAATGCTGTTCTGTGCATCTGCACTTTGGAAAAACAGATATTGGTCATAGTTTCGCTAAAGGCCTTAAGATAGATTGTTCTTAACTGTCATCTGCCATGGCGTAGATTGGGTTAGAGGCCTGTGGTAAAGGCTGCAAAGAAAAAAAGAAAATACCATAGGGAAGAAAATTAAGAAATAACCTTCAGATTCCTGTAACTTCAAGATGCTTTTTCATTAACTAGTGTATCCAATTTCAGCTGTGATTCTCTTACCGAATCTGCAGTCATTACTTAAAAACTGACATGACATATATTGTTAACAGTATGAACATTTTCTTGCCCAGTGGGTCATGTACAATATAGCTGGTTCCTGAATCCAATATAACTGCTTGTCTCCCGCAAGAGTATGTAATTTATTTTAAGAAGCAACCATTTAACTTTCTTTTTTCTAAATGAGCCAGCTCGACATAGCTCTGTAGAAGTCAGACTGGCCTAGGTACTGTTGTCACTGGGGTCAAAATCAATCTGCGCTCAAACTGCTTTCAATGTATATGAAAGTATTTACAGTTCTCCCTCTTTATAACTTCATTTTAGTGACAAGGTCATGCTAGACATAATAGATAGTACGGCATAGGGTTAAGGGTTATTTTGTAGCAGATAGCATAGCATTACTATATATTTGCATTTTTATATTATGTGGTAGAGCCTTAAAGGTGCCAAACAATATATAGTAAAATAATTAAATAACCAATTTTAACAGAATGGGATGTTTAATATAAATGTATCTTGTATAGAAAAGTGTTTTTTTTGTATTGTTTTTAAATTAACAGTTTAAAACCCTGTTTACTCGTATATTTTGTCCATGTGCTCATTGTGTCCAACCCAGTTTACTCATTGTATATTTTGTCCATTGTGTTTATGTGTCTATGTAGACTGTGTATAGGGATGAAGCACACCAACTTTGTTCTGGCGATTTGCCTTATTTACATCTTATTGCAGAAATTCAAAGCACTAGCTTTCTGGGACCAACCCCTTCCTCTGGTGCAAGCATTGTTGTCCACATTTTTGCTCTTTGTTATTATGTTTAAAAATTAGTACTGTTTTTCAAAGGATATAGGATTGTGTTTTGCATTCATGCACTGTAATACAAAGTACGGATAAGCACACTTGTCCTAGCAATATAATAGAGAATTACAACATATTTAATTGAAAAGATGTTTTGTTAATACAACGGGCATTAAAAACCCTGTCCCAAATGCCAGATTTTTAGCTCTTGTCAAATTATACTTTCAGCTCCAGGAAACCAACTGATGGAAGTGAAATGTAAGTATAATTGATGGTTTAAAATCATTATTTTGTGGTTCTTAGCTACTTTTAAAACAGTGGTAAAAATCAATCACAAGTCAATGGAAAATGTCAATAAAACAGTTTCCCATTAACAAGCCTGTATACATGCAAACACACAACCTAATGATTATTGCAGTATCAGCCACAAAGTTTACTATGTGATGGTCTTTTACAGGTCTCAGCTTTGCTTTTTCTCTTTGCAGAAAGAGATACTACAAATCTGTATTCATTTCATTGCCTTTATATGTTACATGGAAAGTGTGGTAATGTTGCATGGAGAGATGGCAGCGCACTCTACTAAATATCAATTGAAGATTACTTTACTTTTTAAAGGTGGTGCGTGGGATTAGACTAGCTTAATATGTTGAAACGAAAAATGGTCCCTTATGTCGCACTAAATTTCTTCTTAATGAAATATAATAATCATTAATTAATAGGGATGGGTGAATTTTTTCGCCTCATTTCGCCGAAAAAATGACGCCCATAGACTTGTATGGAGACGTGCGTAAAAAAAAAAGACGCGTGACAAAATAATTTCGCTGCGCGACAAATTTTTTTTGACGCCCATAGACTTTAATGGGCGTCTGCGACATTTCACCGGCAGCAAATTTTTGGCGAAACGAATCGGGTCAAATTCGCCCATCCCTGTTAATTAATTAAATGATTATTTGAGTAAATTGATTTAAATTAGTTGAGGTTTTTTATTTCATCACACAATATATATAAAATTATGTACAAAATTAATTTTCAAATTTCATATGTAGAAATTAGTTTATAGCATTAAATTCATATTATCAGTTTGAATATAAATATTTATTTCATCTTGATTATTTTAGCAGCAACTTGAAACATAAAAAGTTCTATACTTAAAATAGTGCGGTAATGTGAATGAAGTTGTGATAGAACGTGCCTTTTACTGCAATATGCTTCTGCTCCATGATTTTTTTTAATTAATCTCAGAGGTTTTGATCATTTACTTGATTATATGCATTACAATGGTGTCTTGCAGTGCATTGTGTTCAATATGTACAGTAAAATAATAAATGGGGCTGGTAGATCGCATTACTACAAACACTAATAAAAAAGGCACAAGTCCATCGAGTCCAACCTTTTTTTCTAAATTAAACCTACCTAAATAAAAGTTGATTGGGAGGAAGGAGAAACATTCCCATCTGTTACATCTCCAATTTGCCTCAAAGAGGAAAATATTCTTCCTGATTCAAAAAGGGCAACTGGATCAGTCCCTGGATCACCATGTTAATTTCAGTAACTCTTGCTAAAAAAAATAGTCAGTACAATCACTTCATGGAGAAATTTCCACAACTTCAAAGCTTTCACTATAAAATCCATTTGCATACCTTAAAATAGATAATATTTACATGGGTGCTCTTGTGTCAGAGAGTTGATTGTATCCTTGCATCCGTCTTGGCTGCCATAGTATGTAGAATATTGTATTGTTCATCTGTTGTGATAAGCAAAAGCCCTTTTACCAGAATGTTGTGATTTGGAAGGGTTATCACCAAGCAATGCTTTTTATTACAAATCTACTAGCAATAAATAACAGGCAGAAAGTCATAAAAATTAAGTCAGTGCATTCATTTTTTGAGGCAATTGAATCCTCTACTATGAAGTAAATAATCAGGCATTTGATTCATTTTCTGGAAAAGTTTATTACTTTTGAGTAAATATATTGCTTGGACATTTACCAATATATGTATTCAAGTATGCTTAGGTGCAGTAACCCATAGCAACCAATAAAATGTTTTGCTTTTAAACAGATTGGTTGCTATAGGTGACTAGACCTATTGCAATCATTGCATCTTGTATGACATAACTCTATTAGGGACCATGTTGAGTGCAGCAGAAATCCTATCCCTAGTATGAAGTTAAATATTAAGGTGAAGGTAAGTTGTGAACCTTGAGTGCAGTTAAATGAGTAATTATAAAAATACTAGTAATTTTTAATTATTTAAATTGCATTGACAATTCAAAGGCAATTTTTCAGTTTCAGTACAGTGTGACTATAAGGCATGTTTAACGCTGTTCAGATATGGGATGCTGATGCACTTCTTTCAGTTCATTCCACAGCCTCAAGTATGTCTTCATTGTCAATATGAGAAGCACATACTTGAATAAAAATCTTGAATCCACTATGCTTTCTTGCTGGATATGCTGACATATACCTTCCCAAATCACATGCTCTCATTTTCTGACCTAATATTTCATAATAACCTCTGAATCATATTCCACTGCATCACACATGATTTGTAATTTGAGATGTTTTACAAAGGATTGTACTTTTCCGTCCATGAACATTTTCTCTAAACAGAGAATGGCATTGTTCAGTATGGCAGCTTTCCTGCAGTGTTTTGTTAAAATACTTGTTTGTTTTGAATTCCTCAGACATTTTCAAAATTTTGAAAGGCTGCAGGGAGCAAAATATGTTTTGCTGGTATTTAAGACTGTTTTCTCGGTATGACAGAAAAATATGGTTTGCATGAGAAGGTTAAGAACTGATTTGTGACCTATATTTGTGACTTTCCTTACTGCATGTATTTCTTCAGGGTGAACACAGTAACAGAGCTTAACTGGCACCTTCTGCACAGTTCATACCCCCTGCTATGCTAGCCAGAAATAGAAAATCGGTTTGAAAAATCTACTTAGACAGGTCATCCTCTCTCTTTCACTCCCATGTATAACTATCAGATCATATAAAAGGCTTTCCAGTGGCAGGGATTCAAAAAGCCTTTGGAATCTGTTTGAATATCTGTTTAAAAACATTGGGGCTGCCAGTTATCTACAATGTACAACAAGGATGTATAACCCCACAGATTGTTAAGATGGTAATATTTCATGGACATTTGCATTTAAATGTGTCCTCAAGGGTGATGTCAAGCCAGGCGTTTTTATAGCCACTGTCTTCTCAACGAAAATCACGGCAATGAATATGCCTGAAACCACCTTGAAGTCATATTGTGTGAGAGTTATGTGGCCTGTAACAGACAGGAATGGGAATTCAGATGTTTTCTCATGCTACTTACTCCCATTTGCTATAAGCTGTGTAATTGACTTACAGTATAGTGAGAAACAGCTGTTGGTTTTTCTCAGGCCTTTAAATTAGCACAGTTTTCCTTTAGAAAGAAATTGCAGTCAAAATGCTTTGTATGGTGTGCTGAAACACTCCTCCTTATATTACCCAGTCTTATGTAGTATAACCATTGTGTAAAAATAAAGTGTGTTAAATTCATTCAAATCAAGCTTCTTGCATTTAAAAATATTGTATAGGAAGCTGACTCATATGAACTGCAGCTCTATATACAATAAATTATGCCCTTATTCTCCCCTTCTTTGGATTGTGCTTTTCCTATTTCCCTTGAATGCATATAATTACTAGGAACCTGTAGACCCAAGTGATTCACTATGTAAGAGTAGACAGGTCTTAACAGATAAAGCTATCTGAGGCAGATTTTGGAAATATGTTAATCTGGGTATTGGCACAGAAGCCTTATGAATTATAAATCACATGGTAAGCAGACATATTAGTCATCCTTAATAAAGCCTGATTGATTTGTTTGCCTAGTACTGATCCTTTGGTTTGTTACTTATTCTTAAACCTGTCATGTCTGCCCTGCCCTTTGCCTAGATGTTATCACTTCTTCAATCCTTGCCCATGATCTTCACTCATCTGGCTACAATCACCTTCTGCTGGTCTATTTTCTACTTCAGATGGTGTGCTTTCTGTCTTGAGGAAAACTGTGAATTGATTGAGAATGGCAGCCCTCTACAAATCTCACATAACAAGTGACAACTACAATAGTGAAACAGATATATTTACAATTGCATTGTAAATTAAATGTAGGGTTGTTGAACATTAGAACACATTTTTAGATTCAATTTTGAAAGACTTAAGGGGGAATGCAATAAAAGTCAGTAACGGAAAAACTATTTTCAATGTGAAAATGTAAGCCTTTGCCAGAACAAATTTTCCTTTGCACAAATTTAATATAGATTTTGCAAACTTGGAAACATTAGGGAGGAAGAAAGATGCCGATGTTATAATGTGCGCTAATACACAGTGCATGTAATGGAACTTCTTACTGCAAAAGTTATGTTTGCCCCAAAAGATTACAACACATTCAAGCACTTCTTAAAAGTGGGCAATGCAAAATTAAAATGTACAATGCAATAACAAACCAATGAATATTAAATTGTGAAATGTGTTTTCTCTTTGTGACTTTTTTTACATTTGCCTCTTAATTTCTTTATTTAGCCTTTTAAGGATATACACATTTTAACAAAATATTCTTTTCACCCATAGCTGTTTGATTACAGGTCCATCAGTCATGGCATCAGGTGATGTGGTTCCTGTTTCTTCTCTGTCCCATGTTTTAAATGACCTGAAATAAATTATGTAGTTTTAATACAGTCTTCACAGAGGAGGTGCAGTCTGTTTTTTGCATATGGTTTACCGATCATGCTCAAATCTCAGTGTGTTCCTGTCCCCTAATATTTAATAATAGGACCCCAGTTCTCTTGTTTCAAGATGCCATTTAAATCAATTAACATGGTTATCAAAAAAATTGACATATAACATATTTAAAAGATATATCTACTATATATTAATGAGTATGAAAATGACATTTTTGAAATTTTAAAAAAGTCTGACCAAACTAGAATCCACGATTTACCCTTGTTTACCAATAAAAAAAACACAGAAAAATCGGAGCAACAAAAATCAGAGCAATTTTTTTAGATTGTCGCATGAAAAATCCAGATTTTTCTGATTTGATGCCTGGAAAGTCAGAATTTTTCTTTTAATTAGCGGAAAAGCCCAAAATTTTTGGATTATTGTTTGAAACCCAGCGCAGACAATAATATCTTCTAATTGCAAATAGGACCTCTGCCATTGACCCTTGTATACTAGAAAATCTGATGTTACGCACTCTGGCAAATGTGCAAAAAACTTGTAGTTTATTGAAATCCACACACAACGTTTCTGAGGTACAAACTCTAGAGTGTGTGCCATCTGATTTTCTACTATACAAAGATTACTGAAACCAAGGTTTGCAGCAAGGTTTCCAGAATACACACACAGGTTTTGCATTACCACTGATTGAAGATCCTCTGCCATTGACTTTTACATGACCTGGACAGTTTGAAGATGGAGTATTTTCGAATTCTGACTTTTTGTGGGGTACAATAAATCTCTAAAAGATTTGAGGGTTTTTTTCCACTAAAATATAATATTATAGAGTGTGTTGGGTTTGTTTGGTCTTGAAATGTTTTCTGTTTTATAGTAGTGTTCTTAAAATAAATTGAGAGAAAATATTTTTTCTTTGAAAACTATTATGCTTGTGATTGCTAAAGCAGACAAAATGGTGTAATTTGCTTTGTCAATAGTCACACTCCCCCCCCTTATCTGAACATTGTAGAAAATTGACTCCATTCTTTCTGCTGTATCCAAATGATAAAATATTGTAAAATATGCATTTTATTTAACTTGCATTCGGATTCATGGGTACAGATTTAATTAGCGTCTTCTTTCTTGATTACAAGGGTTTTTTTTGTGAAATTGCTGTTAAAGGCTAAGTATAAGGATAGAAATGAAAATATTATTCATTAAAAGTGCATGTGTATTTGAAATCCTTTCTGGTTCATGTGGCCTGTTTTTCTAGACAATGAAATTTAGGAATATTCTTATTTGTGCAAGGTTTGTTAAATTACAATTCTATTACATTCAGCCTAAAATCACCAGTTGTATTATTTTATTCTATGGACTACTGAATATGTCATATATAACTTCATTTATAGGATGCCGTTTAGAAGGTGAAATAGTTGCAAGTGCTGGCGCACAAAGGGGAACAAAATTTCACCCCTTGATGCTCATAACTACTGAACACTGAATTCAAAATCTGGCACAATATGCAGGATTCAGAACGCAAGAGCTACTATATGTGCATTAAGCAAGATGTAAGTACAAGACACCTTTGCATCTGCCATCTCCTGCTATGAAACACTGAGCAGGGCATAAGCCTATGGGCAATGGACATAAATCCCAAGGGGACTAGGTGAATAGTGCAACAAACACAGTTTTTGCACTTTTCAAGTTGCCCTGGGTTGTAAACAAGCCCTCAGACCAATAGGGTTAATTGCATTTCAGTGATAGCATTTAGAATTGGTCTAGTGCACACGCAAACCTTTGTTAATTCTATATTTGCCAAAACTTCTAAACACATGAGATAAAAATAAGGTTACCTGATCATGTGAGAAGTTTTTTTTTGAGTGAATTTAACCGTTTTCGATCGAATTAAAATTGTTTGATCGAACATAGAAATAGTTTGATTTGAACGATTTAATCGATCGATTGAACGATTTTCAAAAAAAAAAAAAGTTGACTTCTAAAAACTTAGCCAAATACTGGCTATAGGTTCTAGGAGGTCCCCATAGGCTAACATAGCAATTCAGCAGGTTTAAGGTGGCGAGGTGTCGAAGTTTTTTAAAGAGACAGTACTTCGATTTTTGAATGGTCGAATATTCAAAGTTTTTTCAATTCTAATCGAATTTAGGCCTATTCGATGGTCGAAGTACCCAAAAATTACTTCAAAATTCAAAGTTTTTGAATTCGAAAATTCACTTCGACCCTTAGTAAATGGGCCCCCTAGAATAAATTGCTCTTTTCATTTTATATAACTTTATAAGATATTAAGCAAGGGACAGAAAGGTGTATATACAAAACAAGAATTTGGCATGACAGTGGCAACAACATGAGTCCTGTGTCCAGGCCACTTTAATGGACCAAGAGTTCATTGACTGCATTGATTACAACTCCATTTCTGTGAATAGGCTTTTTGTAACCTCATGTTCAAGGTGCATCTGCTGTGTATAGGACTGTAGTGTATCATATTTTGAACCCTGACAAAAACACACATGAAATATATTATGATCATGCGTGATTTTTTGTGATTTACACTTCCCCTGTTCCTGATTATTCTCTTAAGTCTTAAATCAAGTTTCAAATGGGAATTGAGCAATATTAATTTATATTCTTCTGGGAGTATAAAAACAAATTATATAACAGGTGCATACTTTGTCAATTTGTCATGAGAATTCCATTTTAGTTTTTGCTCAGTGATCTAGTTAATATAAAGACACAGAATCCTGTACTGAAATGCATTTTTCAAAAGCGCAAACATATTTTGTTTATATTTAATTTTGATGTAGACAACCAGCTGCCCTCAGCCTTGTAACGTGTGCTCTGATAAACTTCAGTCACTTTTTACTGCTTTGCTGCAAGCTGGAGTGGTATGACCTTCTTTCCACCACCCCCAAGCGGTGCCCAACAGAACAATGGGAATGTAAAATGATTACAGCTCCCTGACACCTGTATTACATATGAGAATGGCACTCAATAGTAAAACACCCAAGCCCGACCACTTTCAATTCCTTCAGTTACATTGCATTGGAGAAACAATAGTTTATATGAAAAAAGTTCCATTGTGAAGTGCTGGCACACCAACATTACAACTAAAAAATTTAACTTATTGGTTCAAGGGTAAAATTTGCAATGGTAGAATCAATTAATTGCAAGGTGTACAGTGTAATTTAGCTACAGTATATGAAAATAATGAATTTAACATGATTTTTATGATTTGTTTTATTTCTAAATTACACTGTTTACATTGCAAATAAATTACTCTACCATATAAAATTTCATTCCTGAACCAGCAAGTGTATTTTTTTTTTTGTTGCAATAGTGGTGCATAGGCAGATATCTTTGGGATGGAACTACTTTCTGGCATTCTGTTGTTTCTCCTACTCAATGTAACTGAATGTGTCTCAGTGGGACCTGGATTCTTACTATTGAATACTGTTCTCAGATACAGCTACCAGGGAGCTGTTATCATGTGTTAGGAAGCTGTTATCTGGTTACCTTCCCATTGTTCTGTTGTTAGGCTGCTGGGGGGAGGGAGTGATACCACTCCAACTTGCAGTAAAGAATGACAAGTTTATCAGAGCACAAGTCACATGACTGTGAGCAGCTTGGAAACTGACAATATGTCTAGCTCCATGTCAGATTTCAAAATTAAATGTAAAAAAATATGTTTGCTCTTTTGAGAAACTGATTCAGGGCAGAATGTTGCTGGAGCAGCACAGTTTTGCATTGAACTCATAAAAAAAATTATGAATTAAACAGTTTCCTAAAACAATGTAGATCGTGTGTCCATATTGTACTGTAACAGGAGGGATGCAGAAAAAACCTGTTTGTAAAGGCCTTTTATGTATATACAGTACTACATGAACAATTTCTCTATATTAAATTGATTTGTTTTACCACTAGACTGGGCTGCAGTTTTCTTTTTTTTAGTGACCCAATTTCCAGTGGCTTTTGCTTTAGAACAAAGCTGACAGTGGTTGAAAAAAAAATCTGACATAAGCGAGAAACTCCTCTGAAACCACCCAGTACTGTAAAATGGCTTATTTTAGGCTACATAAATTAATTATGATTACAACTAACACATTCCTGCCAGTACACATTCTTTCTGGATAGAGAAGTTCTCTCCAAGTGAAACATCCAATCAATTACTCATTATCTCGAGCTGTACCATCATAGATGTTAACAAACAACTTTCTTTAAATATATACATTTCTTCAGGTTTGTGCTCTAGGCTGAGGGAAGTAATTTGCTCTTGCTGAATGAAATATCATCTGCGCTTTTGTGAATTTGTCTCATGCATGAAATTTTACTATACCAACTGGAGATTGTACAAATACCATTTGAGCTTCTCTAGTTGAGTGCTACATACAAGAACAAAATAAACATTTTAAAAGAATAATAGAAGTAAGGCCAGTTATAACTTTCATATGGGACCTTGCTAAAGGTACCATTTGTGTAACGACTTGTCTGTTAGGAACTTCAAAGGCAGCTGGAACTGTTTTATGGCGTTACTGGTGTTCACCGACGCCCTTTTGGGTCCCCGGGCTGCTGCTGCGTTCCAATAATGAACTTGCGCAGTTTAGAGAGAGAGTGAGTGTAATAGCAGCACCGGGAATGATCAGGCAAAATCGTAGTCAAAGCAGGTAAAAAGGGTCAGGACAAGCAGCAGGAATCGTGGTCAGACAGGCAAGGATCAAAATACCAGGGAATCAATCAATATAGTAATGCTTCAGCAGGATCAATAAACAGAAGTCAGCTTGGGCACTGTTACAATGCAAGAAAGGCCTTTTAAAAGGGGAATTAGTGACAAAATCGAACTTGAAAAATGACATTATGACAAACGTGTGTCACACGCGAGTTTCAGACGCCCACGACTAACAGCTTGATAAATGCCCGCATGGCCTGAAACATTGCTATAATGCCCTAAGCCCTAATGCCCAAAATTAATCTGTGGTGCTGCTCAAGTCTGCCTTTGTGTTGTGGTTCATGTCATAGAAACCGCAGGTGATTCTCATGGATCAATCTATGGACTTTTTTTAGTAAAAATCTTGTGAATGTGACAATTTCGGGAAATATTATTTGATTTAATCCCTGGCCTACTGTAGATTGTAAAATCGCAAGTATCCACTTTGAAAGACTTGACTGCCAACTGCATAGGTTTTACTTTTGCAGGTTATATTACTTATTACTTTTGCAAATTATATTATTTACTAGAATTTATGAAGTTAATCTGATTTTTAGCTATATACAATTACCATAATATACTGTATTTTCAGTTCTGCGTTATGCAGGTGTTGAATTATGCCTGCATTTATTTGCCTGCCCCTGGGGGAGGGGGGATTTTAATACTACAGAGGCCCCCTGTTCCCCAGGCCCCCCAGTGACCACAGGGTCTGCTTCCTCTATAGTTACGCCACTGCTTCTTAGAGTTACGCATATATTGTTATACAGAGTTTCTAAAGTGAGAAGGTCTCTCAAAACAGAGACCCAGTTTTATTCCAGTGAACTGTTTCATTTCCATGTAACTAAAATTAAAAGAAAAGATTTTTCTTTCATGTACCATGTAACATGCTTATAACATATTGTAGCTTTCTAGCCACCCCTGTATTTGCTATCATTAGTAGTACTAGAAGGTATTCTTGCTTCTGTGAAACCTTTGCTAGAGCAAAATTCTTAGGTTGCTATTTTCCATGTCGTAATAATGTTCTTTTATAAAAAGCAGCTTTTTGTGACTTTATGAAAATCTGTGAAGGTCTTTAACTTTTAAGCAGTAGGAAAAGCAACGTCTGTCTGTCTGCCTTCTTACATGACTCTGTTACTAGCTTGTCGTTTCAGGAACGAAAGCAAACAAAGCCATTTTTGTGGTGCTACAGCCAATTCCACTTATCAACGTGGTGCCAAGAACACAAAGCCCCACAGGACACAAGAGTTTCTCTTTATGATAGTATTCTACCTTATTCTGTCTTTATGTATCAAACACACAAACCTACAGTTCAGAGGCAGATATCACACCAATCTGAACCTTTGTTACCTAACCCCTTTTATGATCTGCAAAACATTCTCAAATGCTTTTATTAGCCACTTTTGATCATTATCATAAATATGTCTGTTTATCTGCAGTTCTTAAGTAAGCCCTGTGAATTACATACAGAAATACATATGTACACATTTATATTATTTTGTTTTACACGTGTTGTATTTTACTGTATAATGGATATATTTAACCAAAGCACTTTCACATGACATTCTTTAATTCTGTTCACATGAAGCCACTAACTAAATTTACTTTCTATTCATCATTCATCCAGTGTTCTTGGCCATGCCTATACTGTATCTGTTCTACCTTATACCATTTTTTTTTTTTTAAAGTGTTGAAAAGTGTGGCTGCAATGTGATTATTCAGGGGGATTTACATTTATAGAGAAAGTAAACAAACAATGGGAGGACACATATAAATAAATTGAGTAGTGCATTGGGGCAGAGAAGGAGGAATAAAAAGTTAGAGTGGAAATTAAATACTTTGTATTGGAAGAGAAAAGAGATACAATAAATGACAAAATAGAGTGGAAAGATTATAAAAATGGTGGTAAGAGAAGGAAATAGCAGTAGATATTAGGATATAGGTCAATAAAGAAAGCAACAATTATTCATAAATGGTACAGTTATGGGATCCCATTATCCAGAAAGCTCAGGATTACGGAAAAGCTGTCTCCCATAGACTCAATTTAATCCAAATAATCCAACTGTTTCTTTAATAATAAAACAGTACCTTGTTCCTGATCCAAACTAAGATATAATTAATCCTTATTTGAAGCAAACACATCTTATTGGGCTTATTTAATGTTTACAAGATTTTCTTGTAAACTTAATATATGATCCAATTTAGGAAAATATCTGTTATTCGGAAAACCCCAGGTCCTGAACATTCTGGATAACAGGTCCCATACTTGTAGTAGAGAACAGGAAAGAGAGAATTGGAGGTTTGTGTGTGATTCTTTTAGCATAAATCTGATGTGCCCATTGACGCAACCGGCTGTGAACACTGCCATACTCAGGTCAGTCCAGGTTTACATAGTGTCAATTTACATGGTCTAAGCATGTAGCACCTTTTTGTCAATTATTCTCTCCTTAGATTAGGGAGCCTTCTGCTTACAAAATGTAAGTGTTTAGATGGCTTTATGTATGTATGTATGTATGTATGTATATTTATATTTAAACTGCACTACTTAAGTAACTACTTGTACTTAAAGTAAAGTATTTGATGGGTGCTATGGATAACAGATTGTGCAAATGTAGGCAGTGTTAGTCAGTCTCTATTAAAGCATATAAAGTATTCTCTCATTGGCTTCAGGATTGTCTCTTTATAGATCACTGGTAAGGCCTTGAGTATGAACCAAAGCGGTGAATCCAATTAATATATTCCCCATGTACAATCCTATAGATATGATCACATATCTAGTTTAATTTAAACACCTTTTTGAAAAAAGTACTTCTCATTGTTTAACAATCCTCAATATTTAAGGGCTGGAAGGTGTTCAGAGATGTGCAAATGAACTGGTATAAAAAAAGAATGGAAGAATTAAACTACTTGGAGAGAAGACTCAAACTAATTTAGAATGAATCCAGCGCACTGCCAATAGCTGTGTCTCATGAAGAATGCTTCTATCACCTTGAATATAGATGTACCGCACATCCAAAATCAATATTAGACCAGAAAAGAGGAGAGCACTCGGATGCAGATTTACTGCTGTGAATTAGTGTTTATTGCCGACTGACAAACACAACATGTTTCGGGCCCTCAGTGCCCTTTTTTAAGTGTTGGAGAGAAGACTATCAAGGTTGGGATTGTTTTCTATGGAGAAACAGAGCTTTTGAGCAGACATGATCAATCTTTACAGGGAGATAGCATGAGATCTTTTTCCCATAAAAATTAACAAAAAACAGTAGACCACTCCTTTACACTTGAGGAACTGAACTTTCAATTAAAGCAAATTAAATGGTTCTACACAGTGGGGGCAGTAAATTTGTGGGAGGCCTTGCCGGGTCATGTGTGTGAGAATATATATATATACTTATATACACACATGCATCCCTAATATATACACCAAGGGAAGTGTCTGCACTCTTACTTCTTGCTTCCTGGTGAACGGTTAATAAATGTATATTATATATGTACTCCAGTTTTCTTCATATAAAGTGATATATTTTATAACATGATGTATCCAACGTTACAGCTGCATCCAAAATATATGTACAAATATTTGAACAATTATTATTATTAGTAAAACACATTACATTACAAGAGTGAGTCTTGTCCTCTTGTTTTTAAGAACTGCTGGAACCGTGTCCTTTAGTGATAACGCATCTCTACATGTCATCAAAGACATGCCATCTAATCAATGCAGTCTTGTTGAAAAAATGAGCACTTAATAGATGCAGTGATAAAAAAAAGAATTGAAGTTAGTTACTGAAGGTCGTATTTCCAAGATAAAGGGTAAGTTGTAACTACAAAGATCAGTTTGCAGATATATATTCACATGTTGTCCATTTTTGGTAGTATTGCATGTTCCAAACTGTTTCTATTAAGTCTTTGACAAAGCCCGATCACTGCGGGCGAAGCGCACATCAGGCGCATTTTAGGAATGGTTAGGCAGGGGGCGTAATAGGACTGGCACTATAGAGTACTCGCTACCTACCGAATTGGGAGAGATGCTCTGTGGGTGAAGGGGTTGTTGATCAACGGAGTGTGATTGGGCAGAGCTCGTCCACAGTAACACTACCACTTATTTGCGCCTTTGATGACAATAGCAATCCAGCCAGGCAGGCTCAATATAACTGCATGGCGCTCTAGCAAACTATCCATGCCCACGCAACCGGGAAGGGTGCATTGTGGATGAAGGGGTGGTTGTTGAATGACACATTGAAGTTCTTTTTCCCTCTATCATTTAAAGAAGGTTTTTGACTGTTTAGTATATTTATGGAATCAGAGTCGGACTGGGCTGGCGGGACACCGGGAAAAAGCCTGGTGGGCCCCCGCCAACCTAGACCCCTCTCCGAACTGCTGGCCCTACAAATGGCATTACACCATGTACCTGCAGGTGATTAATAATCAGAATATGCAGACTGCACTGTGTCCTGTGTTGTCATGTAATCTAATGTGGATTTTATAGTTTTTGTATTGTTTAAAGGACATGTAAACCCCCCAAAAATTTAATCAGTGAATGACCTCTTTGAAATCTTTAGCCACTCTGGTTGTTAAAAGTTTAACAGTAAGTATGTATGATCCTACTCACTCATGCATAATCCCGCTCACTCATGCATAATCCTGCTCACTCGTGCATAATCCCTCTCACTCATGGATAATCCTGCTCACTCATGCATAATCCCACTCACTCATGCATATTCCCGCTCACTCATGCATAATCCAGCTCACTTGTTCATAATCCCACTAACTCGTGCATAATCCTGCTCACTCATTCATAATACCACTCACTCGTGCATAATCCAGCTCACTTGTGCATAATCCTGCTCACTCATGCATAATCCCAACTCACTCGTGCATAATCCCACTCACTCATACATAATACCACTCACTCATGCATAATCCCACTCACTCATGTATAATCTGTCATAACCCTGCTCACTCATGCATAATCCTGCTCACTCATGCATAATCCCACTCACTCATGCATAACCCCACTCACTCATGCATAATCCCACTCACTCATGCATAATTCCAGTGACTCATATGCATAATACCACTCACTCATGCATAATCCCACTTACTCATGCATAATCACACTCACTCAATGCATAATCCCACTCATATGCATAATCCCACTCATAAATGTATGAGTGAGTGGGATTACATGTATGAGTGAGTGGGATTACAGGTATGAGTGGGATTATGCATATGAGTGAGTGGTATTACAGGTATGAGTGGGATTATGCATATGAGTGAGTGGGATTGTGAGTATGAGTAGGATTATGAGTATGAGTGGGATTATGCATATGAATGAGTGGGATTATGCATACTTTAGTATGAGTGGGATTATACATGAGTGAGTAGGATTACATGTAGGAGTGAGTAGGATTACACATACTTGCTAATAAAGCAAATATAAATGATGATGTAGCCGATAGTAAAAGGCCGCCTGGTTGAAGCACATCTTGCATTCAGGAAAACACTACAGTGCAGGCTAATGGAGGGGATTCAGATACTACCTGACCCAATACAGAGACAATGATACATTTTGTGTGGGGAATATGTGCCCAACCTAAAAACATTGTAAGGGTTTATAGGGTTTACATGTCCTTTAATACAAACTTTCTCCAACTCTCCATAACCAGTGGCTGCAGCAAAGTATCCTCCAAATTGAATCCCAGTTTATCAGTTTAAATCTGGCTCCATGATCTTTGTCCCTACAGCTGGAGTTGGAAACAGTAAAGGGGATGTAAAGGCAAAAATAAAATCCAATACAAATCTCTACACAGTTGCCGACTGCTCTACAGGGAAAAAAACAAAACTGCTTGAGTTCTGCACGGCTGGGAAGTAAGCGGGGGCTCCCCCTGCTGTTCATAATTATGATTGTTTCCCTGCCCAGCAGTTAGGGACCATCTGACAATTCCTATCCACAGCAGTAAATGAAGGGGGAAATTCACTGCATACAGTCAGGTTTCTTATAAAAACGGTACACATTTTTTTAATAAAAGTATATTGGAGATAGGTTTCTTTTTTACAAGAAACTAATAATGGGATTTTATTTTTTTGCCTTTCCTTGTGCTTTAATAACTGACCACTACGGACAATCTGGCCATTGCTGAACTTCTCTGAACCCTCCAGAACATTCAGCGTCTCAGAATCATTTCTTAATGTTATTTCAGACAGTCTTGAACTATCTTAGAGCTATCAGCACCAACAAATGAAACAATTTAAAGCAGTAATTTGTGCTGCAGAAATAATTTACCTTAGGTATGGGTAAGGATTTTACACCATAGTGATAACTCCCCCCAAGAGCACATTTTTAGAACAAAATAACTGCTATCAGTAGTGAGTCATAAATGTCAATTATTATGGGACGCTCTAAAGTTATGTTGTGCCATATATTATCTGAGGTCAATAAAACATATTTTATGTGTAAATAGCTTCCTGAAAGTTATTGCTTTGTTATGATCAGACAGTAATTGAAATACAATAATCGGTTACTCAAGCAAAATTATGCATGGACAAACATGGAAATGAAGCTACGTATACCAACAAAATAGAGCAATCTATTTAATTTCATGTGCATGTGCTCTTTTCATTTCTCTTAAGGATCTCTATTTATGTTTTCATATTGTTAATCACTTGCTAGTTTGGTTTTATTCTGCAGTTAAATCAGAAAATCTATCTCTAAAAATAGGGTGAATAGCTGTAAATTTGTGTCTAATTTTGCCATTATCCGTCAGTGATGTTTTCCAGGTTTCTATTATTTATCCATAATTGATCTGTGCATGGAACTGCAATATGGCAAATTAAAGATAATGGTATAGGAATGCATATCTTCTTTATAAGTGAGTATGTGATGTGTTTATTTTATTTTTTTTTGTGGCTGAATATATATGACCCTGAATTAATGTGTGGGTAATAATTTACACAAAGGGAGACATGTTTCCAATATGACTTTTTGAGTTTGAGTTGCAACTGTCCTTTTCCTTATAATTAGCAGGGGGCTGGTCAGAGAGCCAAGTTCAAGGCAAATTTAGTCAAATCCCCAGGCACTCATTATCCCCAAATAATCACACAGCATAGAGTATTACGTTGGAAAATTGCTGCAGCTTTATTAATTACAAAGCTAACAATGCTTTGAAACCATTAGCCTATTCCTGGGTTTCATTTGGAGGGGCTGAACTTGATGGACTTTTTTCAACCCAACTTAACTATGTAAATATGGGGCAGATTCCCTAAAGGACGAAGTGACTAATGCTACTGAAAATTTGCCAGTGTGACGTCATTTCGTAACTACACTGATTCCCTAACGGGAGCAGGCGTCACTTCACTAACGAAGGAGATAGACGCTAGCGTTGCTTCTCACTCAAATGCCAGGTGAATTTTCGCTCTGGTGAACGGAGAAATTCAGTAAGATGCAGATTTTACTGAACGTTACTTCTTGCACCAAAATTGCCTCTCCCGCCTCATACCAGACGAAGTGCAATGGAGTGTATGGGAATTCCTCAATTGTTTGTTGAAAAATTTCCTAAGTACCAAATAACGCTGACATCGTTTTCTTTTTTCTGAGTGATTGTCTGCAAAAGACCGTAAAAATTTTTTGGGTAACCGGGTTCCCCACTGGAAAGAGAACATGCTTTGCTTACTCTTTAGAAATACATTAGAAGACATTGTGGAAACATAGCAGGTGATATTTTCTCCCTTAGAGAACAAGATGCCTCCCTAGACTTGAAGGAAATGAGCTTTTATTTAGAGCAACATAGGGGTTTCTTCACAGTAAAGAGAGTGAGGTTGTGTAATATTCTGCCAGATGTTGTTGGTTACTATAGCTTTCTAGTATTTACTGGTCACTTGTTTAAAACCAAACATCTTATTGGTTGTTATGAGTTATTGGCCCAAACCAAACGTAATAACTTTTATTACATATGGGGCTAATATTACACCATGTGGACACAATTGCTATTCAGTTCTATTCACACAGCAAGATAAAATTATTATTATTATTATTACATGCATTTGTAAAGCCCAAACATTTTTGGTAACACTATATAATAGAGGTTTGTATCCATGACAAATATTGCATAGAAGTACTGAATGTGCTCAATAGAGCCTACAATTGAAAGTGCAGAAATGTAGCTGAGTGAAAGCAGCATAACCTGTTCCAGTCTTCTTACAGCCAATAAATTGGGCTTGTTACGGCATAATATATACAATATTCCTTATTCAGCAACCCGTTGTCCAGAAAGCTATGAATTGCAGAAAGGCTGTCTTTCATAGACTCCATTTTAAGCAAATAATGCAAATCTTTTATCTTTTTCTGTTTAAAAAAAAAAAAAACAGTACCTTGTACTTGATTTTAGCTAAGCTGCATGACCCCATAATGGTGGCAAAACAATACTATTGGAATTATTTAATTTTGGCAGGCTTAAGGTATGGAAATCCAATTTACAGCAAGATCCATTATAGGGAAGCACCTTGTCCCGGGCATATATCAATGTGTTTTTTTGCTAAATAGCCTTTATATTTATGTGTGTGTGTGTGCATTTGTAAGTGCTGTGTGCGGTTATGTGTACACATTTCTAAAGTGGTTTGCATATGTTTTGCTTTCTATATTTAAATATGTCTGTTTATTACTTTGTGCTTGCATTGGGGGCAGTGGTCTCTTGTATGCCTTGCTATTATTATGCATATATGTGTGTATATACTGTGTGTGAGATAAAAACAGTCATAATCACAAAATTCAAATTTTCGTTTTCATCACTGCTGGTCACAGAATGAGTAATTAAACAATTGTGTAATGGGTAAGAAATGTCCATATAGCTTGATACTTTTAGTTGTGGGGGTTCTACAGTGATTCCAGCATGCTGTCAAAGGAGAAAATGTACTTTATCTAAAGCAGACAATGAATGGATCATGGTGTCATAGAGTCAAATCACTAAGAAGGCTGGTAATTAGTGATGAGTGAATGTGACCCCTTTCATTTTGTTGAAAATTTGCGAAAAAATTTGTGAAAAAGCGAAAGATTTGCCAAATGGAATTTTTTGATGTACAAAAATGTTTGTCACCTATTAGAGTCTATGAGCATCTTTTTCCTGGCGAAACCTGGCAAAAAATGTTAATGTTAAAAATCAATCTATGTGCTCAGTTTGCCTCTACAGCTACAAAATTATTATGTGTTGAAAACTTTAGTAAGGGATGATAAAGCTAGTTTCCTACAGTATATTAGGAAAAAAGCCATGTTTTTTGAGGAAGGACTGTGTTCTATTGTTCCCATTTTATAGGCATGCTAATGGTTATGTCACTGGAGTAAGACATTCCTTAGGTCAGACACTTAAAACTGAAGCTTTTCCTCTTTTTTTTCCAAATACATGTAAGAAAGGTAATGATAAACACAATAAAAGGGCATAGAGGAATTCTGCACTTTCAATTAATCTAATTAAATATAGGTTCAGATTAAAAAGATAAAGCAATTTTTTGATAAATATATATAAAAATATATCTTAAAATTGATTGTGTGTGTGTCTATGTGTTAGAATATGCGGTTTAGTCTTGGTCAAGTCCATAAAGTAAATGAAAGCAAGAGAGCTGATAACTGATGGGCACTGAATCCCCAGAGAACACACTGCATGAGATTAGAAGCATGATTTCATTATCTGTGCCACTATTTGCAGGGTAAGGGTCATGAATGACTCACCACCATACCTCACCAAAGTGCTCAGTTAGATTCATTCTAAGTGAAGTCATCTACATCTCTTTTTGACAAAAGCTGCATACTGATTGAATTGAGCTGCATTACAGTGCATTTGTGTCTTGTTAAGCCACTTCCAGAGAGATAACACTATTTACATTTTTCCATGCTTTGTTATTTTGCTTTTTTATTTTTTGCAAATGAATACTCATATGTATAAATATGTGTATATATGTGTATATATATATAACAAACAAGGGAAAGTTGTGCTCACCACTAATTTTTTAAAACCATTAGACGGGGGTGCAATGAGGCTGTGACCACAAAATACATATAGACAAATGCAAGAGTCCTCTGCACTCAACCCATTATCAATATATTTAAGACAGAGACATTTTGTGCATACTGCTTCTGAAAAATGCCTTACCCTTTAAACAACACAGGGATTGTTTGTCCATATATTGCAATATATTTAAGCTGGCCAACTACGTCAAAGTCATCCCATATCTGGCCAGTCCTATGCTCAATTTTATCTGATTCATTAAGAATTCAATTGCTTCATTATACATTTTACAAAGGGACTAAGTTTTACCTGCAACTTACTTGCTGCTTTCAAAGTAAAACTCCCAAACTTGGCTGCCCTTTTATTAGACACCAGTGGGATCACCTGACTATAGTTGGGAAGGGTGGGAGCTACAACATGGAGCTGGTCACTGCTTCTGTATAACTATAACAAACAAGGGAAAGTTGTGCTCACCACTAATTTTTTAAAACCATTAGGCGGGGGTGCAATGAGGCTGTGACCACAAAATACATATAGACAAATACAAGAGTCCTCTGCACTCAATCCATTATCAATATATTTAAGACATTGAGACATTTTGTGCATACTGCTACTAAAAAAATGCCTTACCCTTTAAACAAAACAGGGATTGTTTGTCCATATATTGCAATATATGGACAAACAATCCCTGTTTTGTTTAAAGGGTAAGGCATTTTTTTAGTAGCAGTATGCACAAAATGTCTCTGTCTTAAATATATTGATAATGGATTGATTATTATTGGTATCTTTTCATGTTTACTTTGGAATTGCTATTATTATTGCTAAGCATTGGTTAATGTTATAGAAATTCTTTCTCATATGATGGATAAACCAATTTCTCACTATGAACATGACTTACTCTGAGGGAAGCTTTCATAGAAGGGTTTGGCTTAAAGGAATAGTTCAGTGTGAAAATAAAAACTGTGTAAATATATAGGCTGTGCAAAATAAAAAATGTTTCTAATATAGTTAGTTAGCCAAAAATGTAATATATAAATGCTGGAGTGAACAGATGTCTAATAAAACAGCCAGAATCCAACTTCCTGCTTTTCAGCTCTATAACTCTGAGTTAGTCAGCGACTTGAAGGGGGGCCACATGGTACATTTCTGTTCAGTGAGTTTGTAATTGACCCTCAGCATTCAGCTCAGATTCAAAAGCAACAGAAATGACCCATGTGGCCCCCCCTCAAGTCTCTGATTGGTTACTGTCTGGTAGCCAGGGCAACCAGTCAGTGTAAACAAAGAGAGTTGAAAAGCAGGAAGTAGTGATCTGACTGACTTGTTATACATGAAATCACTCCAGCCTTTATACATTACATTTTTGGCTAACTATATTAGAAACATTTTTTATATTGCACAGCCTATCTATTTACCCAGTTTTTATTTTTACACTGAACAATTCCTTTAATCCTGGATTCCATTAATTCCTAAATGCTATAAAATGGTATGTTAAAAGGTTAGCTAAAATTTCCTGCTCCCTGGTCTTGTTCCAAATACCATAACAGCTCTGGCTTTTGTCCAGTCTCCAAACAGGTCTCTCTCCATAGGCTCCCCATATTGGGGATGAACCCAATTTGGCCCTCTGCAGGCAAAGATCCACTTGTTTAGCAATCAGCTTTAATTGTTAAAGATTACACTAAAGCACTCCCTAGGTCAAAATGCTTTCTGATAGCATTCCAGTTGTGTATTTGAAACCAGACAATATCCAGTAGTATAAATAACAGAGATGGTTCTGTCTGTATGGCAAGACTCCTATCTAAGATAATAGCATCATCAATGCGAGACCAAACTGGATTTATGTCATAAAGTGCATAGGGATGAACATATTTAGCCTTTTTATCCATCTGCAAATAATGTATCAGTATATGGGTTACTAGTCCTAATATTACAGAAGCAATTGATTCATCTGAATGGAGATATCTTTGGAAAACCTGGGGAGATTAGGTTTTGGCCCCATTTCATAAAATATATTTAAATATTATACAAATCACACATGTCCACGCAAACACATAACTCTCTATGGGGGAAATGTATACAATTTGCAAAGAGAACAAATTTGCAAATAAAAATTCCTATGTCTAAGTGTAATATTCTTCATTAGGCTATTATTGCATTCAAAATCTTAATTGCGAATTGAGAACATTTAACACCTGCTTGGAGGTGGTGCAATCTTTTGGAGCAAACGTAAAAACTTTTTCATGAAGAAGTTTTATTATATACACAGTGCATTACCACAAACTATAAAAAAAATTTATCAGATTCTTTTTATTGAGTAAATTTTCACATTAACAATAAGAAAAAAAAAGATTATAAAAAGGAAAGGAAAGAGAGTAAAAGCAGGGAAAAAGAGGAAGAAATAGCTAAAGTTGAGCACTGCATTCAGTTACATCGTAAGTATCCCATTCGGTGTACATTGCATTCTCGGACACCATTATATTCATAAATTTGATAGCCACTTATCCCAAATTTCACCAAATTTGCCTGGACATCCCCGTGCAATATAGGTGAGTTTTTGTCCTGGGAGACTCCCATTTACCAACGCCTTCCAGAATGCTTGTGTAGGGGCTTCCACAGCCTTCCAGGTCATTAATATGGCTTTTTTTGCATAGTGCAAGAGTTGTAGCAAGCACAGTTTTTCACTTGACTTTGACATTAGTCCCTCAGCGTGTCCCAAAAGGCAGGAGTCCGTATGGTCGGCAGGCCTGCAGAGGAACCCACAACCCCTAACACCTCAGACCAAAAGCGCTGTATTTTGAGGCAAGCCCAAAAAACATGCATGTAAGTGCCTACATCTTGATTACATTTCACACAAATATCCGGGCACCCCGGGTAAATCTGTGCCAGCCTATGCGGAGTCAGATAGACCCTGTTTAAAAATTTGGTGCAAATATACCTGTCCCGTACTGCAATGGAAGTGTCCGGTATTTGGTCCAATATGTCTTTTCAAGCTTCCTCCTCTATTTGGGGAAGGTCTTGGGACCATTTCAAGGCAACGACTTTTATGGGATCAAAACTGTCCTGAAGTAATATGGTATAGAACCAACTTAGCACTTTGGTGAGTTCTGCCCTATGGAGATATTTCTCCAGGGTGGATGCTGCAAGTGTCAAAGTGCCAGTGGGAAATTGGGCCTGGAAGGCATGTCTAAATTGTAAAAATCGGAATAACATATGATTCTGAAGAGCAAATTCATCTTTGAGCTGGGCAAATTGTTTCAGGACATCCCCCTGTACCACGTCCCTCAGTAGTTTCACTCCTGCTCCAGCCCATAACCCAGCATCTGGTAGGGTGCTAAATTGTGGGAGTTTGGGATTACCCCAAATTGGGGTCCATTTGGACCAACTGGCCAAGGCCTTGTAGGGAAGTATAACAGTTCTGTGGAATACCTGAGTCACTGTTCTCATGGAATGCATCAATTTAGAGGCAGAGGGGAGCCCTCTGTGCAACTGGTTGGCCAAAGCCTCAAATGATGAGACCACAGCTGCCTCAAGGACCGTGGCCTGGTTATTAGGGTCTGGGTTAAGCCACCACCAGGCATACACCAGCTGACTGGCATAGTTAGGGAGGGCTAGTCCCCCCTTTCTTAGTGGGGCTTGCAACATCTGGGTTTTAATCCTTGGTCTCTCTCCGGCCCAAACAAACCCCCTCACCAAGGCGTCTAGCTCACGAAACCATGTCTTGGTGGGTAAAATAGGTGAATTATGAAACACATAGAGCAGCTTTGGTAGCAGCACCATTTTGCGAAGGTTAATCCTGCTTGGCAAGGACAGTGGGAGACCTGACCAGTGTTGGAACTTGTTTTTCATGCTACGTATGACAGGCGTCAAGTTCAAGTCCAGATATCTGGGGCTCCCCTATGTATCACTATTCCCAGATATTTGAAAGTAGTTACCCACTGTAGCTGAGGGCCATGTTGGGGGTCCCTTCGTGTATCAGGATCAATGGGAAAGACCAGGGATTTCCCCCAGTTTACTTTGAGGCCCGACAGATTCCCAAAGGTGGAGACCTCCTCTAAAAGAGCTGATATTGACTCTCTTGGGTCTGCTAAATAGACCAGCATTTCATCCGCGTACATTGAGACCTTTTCCTCCAACCTCTGCATCTTAAGGCCCACAATGTTCACATTGGCTCACACTCGGATGGCTACTGGCTCTATGGCCAGGGCAAAAAGGTAGGGGGATAGTGGGCACCCCTGCCTGGTTCCCCTCTGTAGTGGGAATTCCCTCGATAATACTGTATTCACCAGGAGCCTGGCCCTAGGAGCAGAGTATATTGCTTTGACCCACCCAATGAAGTTATCGCCCAGTCCAAATCTCTCTTGTGTTGCCCACAGATAAGGCCACTCCACTGTATCGAAGGCCTTTTCTGTATCAAGGGACACCACAACCCTCTCTCCCCCATTTTGGTGCATGGCCCCAATGTTCGTAAATAGGCGCCTGACATTAATATCTGTGGCTCTTTGGGGCATAAAACCCGTCTGGTCTGAATGGATGATGTTATCTATTACCAGCTTTAATCTGTTCGCCAACACTTTAGCCAGCACTTTAATGTCGGCATTAAGGAGAGAGATGGGTCTATACGACTCACACCTTTCAGGGTCTTTCCCCTCTTTGGGTATTAAAGTAATGGTGGCCAGACCACAGCTGTCAGGCAACTGAGTTCCATGCAAGACAGAATTAAAGAGGGAGCAAAGCTTAGGCCCTACTGTGCTTATGTGGGCTTTATACCAATCAACTGGAAGACCGTCATGTCTAGGGGCCTTACGGTTGGGAAACGAGTTTATAGCCGCAGTGACTTCCTCAGGGGTAATTTGCACATTAAGCTTCTCAGCTTCTTCAGGGGGGAGCCTAGGTATAGGGACTCCATCTAAATAGCGGGCTATCTCATCCACCGAAGCCATAAGCTTTGACCTATATAGGTTAGTGTAGAACTCAACAAATTCTGATAATATGCCTTGTTGTTCCCTAACTTCGTGGCCATCCCTTGTAAGAATTAAGGGTATGTGAGTTAGTTGGGTTGGTTCCCTAGCCAATATTGCCAATAGCCTGCCACATTTGTCCCCCTTGTCGTACCAGGAGGAGACCCTGTGCAACTCCCATTGGGTATATTTTACAAACTATAAAATTTACAATCACTATCCTACTGTCGTTTGAGGGGCAAAGTGCTTTTAAAGGCAAAATTGCTCACTTTACGAACATATATTTGCATTGTGAACAAATTGTGAATTAGTTTTGCGTTAGCTACCAATATTACATTTGCTCATTTGTCTTTTCACTAACCAGGGAAACTAGGTTATCCCTTATACCAATAGTAGCCAGATTTAAGCATGTTGCCATTCAATGGATATGATTGCCACTGACAGGAGTAATAATCTGTTTAAAACTGTCTTCTTACTGAAGTGTATATTCTACCTGAAATGGATGAACAGATATTCAGATACAGATATTCTTTGTGAGGCTCACCTCTGTGAGGCTCACCTCTGGGACCTCTCCTCCAAGCTAGTTGTCATCCTCTACAAAACTATAAAATCTGTTTTCTCTATGCCATATTCAGTACCAAAGCATAAATAGGAGGTGCTTCTCCCAAATTTATATGCTGGAATGTGGGAAGATGCTACCAGTAGTTGATGTAACTTTGATCTCCATAAGAGACTGATGCTTTTCAGTTGCAACCATAAATACCAAATAACATCTCGCTGGCAAACATCAAATAAAAACAATTTTCTTTTTAAAGTAAAATTTTTATGCAATACAACAAACATGACCTTCACTTATGGTCCTCAATTAAAAAAAAATCTTGTTCATTTATTAAGCTAATTGTTTCATGAAATATTTTATAGGAAAATAGATTTCCCTCCTGTACTAGAGGCTTAACATTTAAAGTGATTAAAGTATATGATTTACTCACACAAATAGGAATTTAGTACTTAAACCAGTGGTATTCAAACTTTTTGGATTAAGTTCCCCCTTTGAGATCCACAAGTTGAGCAGTGTATCATTTATAGTTTATTAGATTATATCTTAAACCAACTTTACAGATATATAACAACATTGTGTCAACCAATATAATCCCAAAATCTATTCAGGAAATATTTTGACAAAAACATCTATCCCTAACTGACATTTGGGCCGGTGTTCTAGGAATATCAAGGAGATCAAATTTCCATTTCGCCTTCCTAACTGACCTTCAGGCTTGGTCTCCCAGTACTGTTCCAGGCCCTTATACTATGTGAAGCAATTCTACACGCTTTCTGAGAAAGTGACAAATTTTATATACTAAGAGCAACCATTTTATCTAATCAATTCAACCTCTCTCAAATCAGAAGAATTCCATCTTTGAAATGGCCTGTGATTTCAGGGTAACCTACTGGCAGATTGAAACTTATTCCTAAAGGGGGGATTTATCAAGGTTCAATTTCAAATTTTTGCCATGATTTCAATTTTTTTGTACAAAAACAAATTTTAATTATATTTAAAAAAAAAAAAAAAAATAGTAAAAATGTTGTATTAAGCATAATAAAACCTGAAAAACTTGCATGTAAATCTGTGTCATTTAAAAGCTTGCAACATGTAGAAAAATTCAAGCCATTTTTTTCATTTGAGATTTCTTGTTTTTCAAGTTATTTTGAGCTTGTTAACTCACAAATTTGAGGTATCTTCCATGATTGTATTCAACTGAGTTCTTTAGATTCAGATTTTTTATTTAAGCACATATCTGATTTTTTTTTTTAAATTGGGAGTTTATTAGAAGTAGAAAAACCCACACAAATTTGACTTTCATAAATAAGCCCACAAGAACATGTTTTGTATATGTGTGTATATATATATATATATATATATATATATATATATATATATATATATATATATATATATATATATATATATACACACATGTCTTTGTCGACCATAGACTTTAATGGGCGTCAGCAACATTTCATCAGCGGAGGATTTTTAACGAAACGGGACAAATTTGCCCATCCCTACGATTTACATACTGTATACAAACAATTCTAACTTTTTTAAAAATCTGATTTTTTGAACTTTCACATAGGGGCACGTTTATCAAGGGTCGAATTTCGAGGGTTAATAAACCCTCAAATTCGACCCTCAAAGTTAAATCCTTCGAATCTCGAATTCATAGGATTTAGAGCAAATGCTTTGAACGATTGAAGTAAAAATCATTTGATTGAACGATAAAATCCTTCGAATCGAACAATTCGAAGATTGAAGCGATTGATCGAAGGATCTTTATTCGATCAAAAAAATTTGTTTTTAGAAAAGTTCTGGGGAAGGTCCCCATAGGCTAAGATTACATTCGAATTGTTGGAATCATTGGATTCGATCGAATTTGATCGAATTTGACCCATTCGATGGTCGAAGTACCCAAAAAAATACTTCAAAATTCATAGTTTTTTACATTCAAATTCTTCACTCAAGCTTAGTAAATCTGCCCCATAGTGTCTTTACTTAGTAAATGATTATAGTTATGATTGGTTAGAGGGACGGAAGACTTAAATTATGAGGGTAGACTGTCAAGGTTGGGGTTGTTTTCTCTGGAAAAAAGGCGCTTGCGAGGGGACATGATTACACTTTACAAGTACATTAGAGGACATTATAGACAAATGGCAGGGGACCTTTTTACCCATAAAGTGGATCACCGTACCAGAGGCCACCCGTTTAGACTAGAAGAAAAGAACTTTCATTTGAAGCAACGTAGGGGGTTCTTCACAGTCAGGACAGTGAGGTTGTGGAATGCACTGCCGGGTGATGTTGTGATGGCTGATTCAGTTAATGCCTTTAAGAATGGCTTGGATGATTTTTTGGACAGACATAATATCAAAGGCTATTGTGATACTAAGCTCTATAGTTAGTATGGGTATATAGAATTTAATTAAAAGTAGAGGGGTGTATGTATGGATGCTGGGTTTTCATTTGGAGGGGTTGAACTTGATGGACTTTGTCTTTTTTCAACCCAATTTAACTATGTAACTATGTAACTATGATTGGTGCCCTTTAAGCTGTTAACTGCTTGATTTGCTTTCTTGTATAGACTGAATTTTTGAATGTAAGATAGCTGACTTTTCTATATTGTTTCAAGAATAACAACCTGCAATGCTGACATTTATTAGAATTTAATTTACTAATGAAAAGTGTAAGTAACCCTTTATTATTATGATTATTGTTATGCCATACTTTTTAAATATGATCAGTGACGGTGCAATGTTCCATTTTTATTTTGTAAAAATGTATACATTTTAATTGTATTAATTTCACTGTTGTGTTTTACTATACATTTATTATTTATGAAAATTCTTAAATGGCTTCATTATGATTGTGGAGAAAAACCTTGATTATCATTTTCTTTAAAAACTGAATTCACATTTCCTATTTATTCCCATGTCTTTATAGATTCTACACCATGGGCAGTTAATTAATTAATTAGTTAGTTAGTTAGTTAGTTTGAGGGGAAAATCTGGTCTACTTGTTGAATCAGTGTTTTAATTTGCTGACTTACTAGCAGATTTGAACCGGTGAATCCAAAAATATAGATATTGTATCCAATTTATCAGCATTTCTCTAGTAAGAACATGCCCATGACAATCATGAAAGTTCTAAGGGATTTACACATTTAACGATCAATTTCTAGTGGGGCATTACTACTTTGCAACAGGTCTGTGCACTCATCTGAATTGTTCATCCCTGATGATGATTATTATGGGTATATTCTGAAAATTATTTTTGTTCCAACACAGACAATGAATGTTTAATTCTAGGTGCTTCGTGGATACATTTACATTAGTGCTGTTCTACAAGACACATTTGTAAAATACCACAAAACACAGGAAAGTTTCCTTGTGGGCACGTTTTTGCATTGTGAAGTAAGGTTCTCAATTCCTCCTAAACACCTAATTTAGGCCTTACACCTGATCCCCCATAGTGTAACATTAATAGTGCACTCATTAACCCTTGTTATTAGCACAAAAAAACATTGTATTTTGAAGTAAGTCTGAATCATGTGCTTATATCTTTCTATTACTTGAACAATAAGTTGTTTTAACACATTTCCCTGATATAAAATTTCTCTGATTTTACATATTTTTTCCTGGTCCCCTGAAAAACGTGAAATGGTGGTTCTTCTGGAAATGATGTATATTAAAGAAGAACTAAACCTCAACATTAACCACACAGAATAAACATAGTCATGTCCTGTGCATGAGCACTGCTTCACCATAGTCTGTGATAAGAGAGGGAGAAGGAGACAGGTCCCCACTTACAATCCAGTTTGCCAACACATATATGGCTTATTTGTCCAACCTTGGCTGATTTGGGGGGGGGATTTCTTTGGCAGGAAAAGAAGAGACTTTTAAAATCCACAGTTGACATTTCCGAGCCATAATATCTACAAGGCAGAACTGAATTCATAAGAGATGGTGGCAGAGAAGATCAATGTGTGGGAAAATGTAATTGATGGATTTAAAAAGCTGCTTTAATCCCAAAAAAATAGTATGTAGTATGTAGGTCTCTATACAAATATATAATATACTTTGGGTAATCATAAATAGAAAATTGTCATTTTAAGAAATCTCTTGGGATCCTGCACATGGTGCACACAAACAAACCATACATGTTAGGTCACATGGGCTCATTTGTGGACACAGTTATGTATTTTGCTTCCCACTTCTTCCTGTTACAGAGATATTGCTTACAATAAATTTAACAGTACTCTTTCAAGCTTTATTTCACAAAAGGATTTCCATGGGGGGGTATATCAAGAGACACATGTCCCAAATGACATCCTTTAAATGAACATTAGCCTTTCCCCTAAATAAAAAGTAGCTCCTTTTTAGTGAACGACATGCAATAAAGGCTAGACTAGCAAGAGAGTTCGCCTCTTGTATAAAACATTAATATTTGTATTAAATCATAACTTAACTTTGTAAATTTGGTTTGTTTTGATTACCACTATTATGTTTAACAGGTTTTGTATCCAGCACTGACTGGGTAAATTAAATCTATGTGCCTTAAAATGATGCTGAACATGATTGTTTTCAGGCTGTGAGCTGTAAAAATATATGTATTCTGTTAAAGGCCAGCAAATGGATCTGCCACGTGAATCAATATGTTACAGCTACTGTTAGGTCCTGGGTTGCCTGGGTTACTGGAGGACACAAGACATCACTGGCCTGACAGGTCACACCCTCTGTTAAGTTAGTGTCTCCAGAGAGCTGACCTTTCCCTTCTGCTTTTTTGTCAAGAGTATTTCTCTCCTGTGCCACTAAGCATTACATTGTAATTTTTTTAGATTAAGAGAAAAAATCTAATTTAAAAAAAGTCAGAGCAAACTAGAATTAACCATTTGACCTTATTTATTATTTAAAAAAACACAATTTAAACCAATCAGGGAAAAACTCGATAAAAACAAGTGAAAATCCGGTTCGAATTAATTTTTTTCAGAATTGCTTGATTTTTTTAGGCTTTTTTCCAAAAATTCAGAATTTTTCAGATTTTTGCCCAAAATAGTTTTGGTCAATTCCAGTGCAGACCACAGAAACTTCCAAATAGGATAGGATATTGATTTATATACAACCTTGGCAGGCCTGAGCTGGTGAATTTTCGAAATCTGACTTTTTCCATCTTCAGGGTATAATACATCCACTAAAAAAATCATATTTTATTGTAAAAAATAGAACTTATTCTACAAAGCTAAAATGGACCCATCCAGACAAAAACAGCATTTATTTTATTGAGAAATTATAAGTAAACACTTTCTATTTTGAGTCTCGTACCTTTTTAACATTGGAAATTAATTGGCTCATGGCGAGTTAAAACCAGGTTCTTGTTAAGAATGAGTGAAACAGCATTAAGATGTGAAGGGATCCTGGTTTACTGCATTGGCAAGGTTATTTCTTTAACTTATTGACTGGCATTGACTCTGCAACCATGTGTTCTGTGCAAACATTGCACCCCTACAATATGCCCACACTTGAATTTATCAGAAAAGTTACCAACTAGGCCAGGTCAACAATAAAACTCTAATTTAGCATTAAACCTAATAGCAGATGACTTTAACGAGTCTTTGTTTTTTTGTTTTGGTGACGATCACACATAAACAATAGCCCCAACTACTTTTTTTCAGTCTTATATTAACTACATTCTAATTTTTTGCTCCTAAAGCATCAGTCATTCACACATTAGTCCCAATCTGGCCATTCCATGTCTATTGTAGATGTCCATGATCCCAGGCTTTCTGTTTTATTTCTCTAATACCACATACAGTAAGTGGGAAGCCAGATTGACTCAACCTCACACTTCTACCCTTATTTAAATTAGAAATGCTACAAGTTTTTAAAATAAAGATAGATGGGTGTGTGTTCCTCAGTATTTCATGAGATAGTAATACAAAAAGGTTATATAAGAGCATCATCATCATTCTGTTTATCCTTTTTCCCTTTAGCTGTCTGTAACATGCCTGGAATTGCCATGCATTTGTCTTGCTTAACATCCCTTTGGGGAAAATGTTTTGTACAGGTACAGTATGGGACCTGTTATCCAGGACTGGGTTTTTCCAGATAAGAGGTCTTTCCGTAATTTGTCCACCATCTAGTAGGATTGTTTTGCCACCAATAAGGATTAAGTATGTCTTTGTTGGGCTCAAGTACATTATACTGTTTTATTATTACAGGGAAAAAGGAAATATTTTTTGAAAATTGTCAATTATTTGCTCAAAATGGAGCCTATAGAAGATAGCCTTTGCGTAAGTCTTAGCTTTATATATAATGGGCTTCTGGATAATGGCTCCTATACCTGCATGTGCTTTTTCCATAGTAAGCAAATAATTGTGATTTTTAAAAAGTATTTATTTTTTCTTTGTTATAATAAAACAGTACCTTGCAATTGATGGCAACTAAGCTGTACACTGTAAATACATAATTGGTGGGAACAATCCTATTGGGTTTATTTAGTGTTTAAACCAGACTTAAGGCATGGTTATCCAAGTTACAGAAACATCCCTTATCTAGAAAACCCATATAATAGTGCCTATACCTGCACAACATTAGTATTAAACCTTCCTTGCAGACAAACATTGTTTTCATACATCATTGGAAGGAAAATACATTTAACTTTATGAATATTATACATACATATAAATAAAATGTCTTCAAGCCTTGGGCAGAGCTAGTACTATGCAACAAGGTACTTCTGTGATTTACCATAAAAGTTAACATGGTCTGATTAAAGGAATGGAAAGTCCAAAATAAATAATGTTCTCTAAACTAATACATACAAACACAGAAAATATATATTGGATTTATATAATAGAGCATTTCAAGTCCAATTATTTGCAGGTTTTAGTTTAACTTTTTTATAGAAATATTTTAAAATTTTTTCAGAATTTATGAACCTTTATATTTATGTAGGACTTTCTCTTGAATTATCTTCCTCTCCATGATCTTTAGTTCTTAGTGGGTTAAAAGCCTTATGTACATTTCAAATGCCACCAGCTGCTATCTGTACTCGAGGATATTCAGTGTCCTATTATATTTGCTTTCCATGTCATCACTTTGAAATGGCTTCTGGATATGTATCTTGGTAAGCGACTCAGCAATGAAAGTCCATTACATTTCAGGGGATTTTATAATATTATGTAACTGAATGGCAAAAACTGTCTTAAGGGATTGTAAACAAATATAGTGGCAAGTAAAATAAATCTTTGAATGGCTATGTAGTAGAATTTGCATTGTTTCATTAGAAATGTGTTAGAACAAACTATCCACCTGTAATATCTGTTGCCATTAAGCATGATTTGTAGTACCTAAACTTATTTCAAAATAATTTTATTTCTCTTTTACTCCCAGCAGAACTGTGATTCTAGAATCATAGTATAAATTATGTAAACACAAAGCATGCATCCTATTTAAAGTCACCTTTTTGCCGTGTGACTACATGACTTTCTTCCATTGCTAGTTTCAATTCATCCCATGAAATGTATTACATAAAGAATATAAACAGCTTTTCTTTTCTGCTGGAACAAGCAATGGTGCATTATAGTGGTTATAAATTATTGGTCAATTGCTTTGTGTGAGAGCGAAGTAGGGGAAATGGACGGGTAGGAATTATCTTGTGTCAAGTCATACTTCACTTCAAATATTCACACGTCCATCTTTTTCAAATATGTGCTGTAGGATGCTTCCTGGTAATCTTGAACAGCCTTGGTTACTGTGTATATTTAACAGACAATTTAGGCTTGTGTAATGGATGTTGCAGATTGAGCCAGACCATTGTTTGCTTAACCAATTGACTACTTCATCCATTCATCATGAATCACGTATCTGTTGTCTACATAATTATAGCTATGACTTTTTCTTTCTATGTTGAATGGAGAACCAAACCCTTTTTATTAAAACAGACCCCCTCCCTGCTCCCCCCAGCCTAGGTATTACCCTGGGTAAATGCCCCTAACTCTTTACTTACTCCTTGTTGCAGATTCAGGGCATTGGAGTTCACGGGCGCCATCTTCTTCTCTTCGGGAATAGAACGGCATACCGGCGCATGCGCAGTTGGCACAATCTTCTGGTCCCGAACAACGCAGAAAGCCACAGAAATAGCTGAAGCACCGGGAAGAAGACCCGAAGATTACCAAAGAGAAGAAGATGGCACCCGTGAACTCCAATGCCCTGAATCTGCAACGTGGGGTAAGTGAAGAGGGGCATTAGGGGCATTTCCCCAGGGTAACACTTAGGCTGGGGGGGAGCAGGTAGGGGAGTCTACGTAGGGGTAGGGGATTTTAATAAAAAAGGGTTTGGTTCTCCTTTAAAGAATAGGAGAACAGTGTTTACACTAAATGAGATATTGTATTAGAGTTAATGAATTCTCTTAGTACTGTTTAACTAGTATTCATGGTGTATACTGTAAATTAATTATAATCATTCCTAATGTCCCGTTTCAACCCTGTGACTGTAAATGCTTTCTGCTTGACCCAGCAACCAAAGCAACGATCTACTGAGAGGTTTCAGTTATTTTTTGAAATTGTATATTTGCTGTCTAGTTTCCGTAGTAGAGGTATGGTACCTGCTGTCCAGAATGCTTAGGACCTGGGGTTTTCCGAACAAGGGACCTTTCCGCAATTCGGACCTCCGTCTACTAAAAATATTTAAACGTTAACTTAACTCAATTGGATTGTTTTCCCTTCAATAAGGATTAATTAATTACAATATACTGTTTTATTATTATAGAGAAAAAGGAAATGCATTTGAAAATTTTGAATTATTTGATTAAAAATAGAATATCCCACTGATCCCATACCTGTATTTTTGAAACCAGATGGTTACTTAATTTCCAAGCCTGATAGTTGCAGAACAGAAAACGTTAACGTATTTTGATTCTTAGGACACCAATATACAGTATATATAGGTCCTATATATATATATATATATATATATATATATATATATATATATATATATATATATATATATATATATATATATATAATATATAGGTTCTATTGTTCCACTCATAGGGGCACATTTACTAAAGAGTGAATTGTGTTTTTTTTGGTGAAGATTCGCAAAAATGACAATTCAACGTGAATTAGCCAATTACTAAAAGATAAGTAAGACTCATTGCTAGTGGAAAAGCTCAGTGCTAGAGAACTTTTGCTCCATTAACACAGGCAAATTTTCATCTGGTGAAAATCCGGTAATTTATCAAAGTGTAAAAGTTACCCTTTTATTTAAAGTGTACTTGCCAAGTTCAGGCTGACAAACTTCCATTATAAAGACAGAGCAGCCACTTTTAAATCACAACCAATATCACCCTTTCCATGGTGAAAATTCTATAATATTCCCCACTACTATTGTATGGGAAAATATACAGGCAAATTTACGCCAGGAAAAAATTCACCACATTTTTCTTGAAAAAACCAACTTACTATTTTAAGTAAATATGGAGATTTGTGTGAAAATACACCTGGTGAAGTGAGGTGAAATTAGGTGAAGAGAAAATCACACTTTAGTAAATGTTCCCCATATTCTCAGGTACATATGTCTGAGTTGCACTGTGGTGGTTGGTAGCCTTAGAAATAAAATTGTTGACAATTGCCATACCTATCCAGGATAGAAAACAGTATAAATAATACGCTGTCTAAAGAGAAGGATGTTTCCATGTAGGTTGTGTACAATGTACATTTGTTTTATACTGCAATTCACTGTAAAGGAGATACACGATTACTACAGTTGTCTTAGAGTTTATTACATTTATTTTCTAATGTAGGCTGATACATGTGGATTGGATATCTTAAACAGATGTGATCCTGTGCCTTAACACAGATCTGTCATACCTAGAAGGTATTATGCCCGCAGCTCTAAAACATTATACACAGGAGTGGCACGATCATAACCAAATGGAATTCTGTATTCTCTAACAGTTTTCTGCCCCAAAGACAAGAGGGAATCGTACAATTGCTGAATTAAGGTATTCTGGATATATTATCTTAACAATGAGACGATGGTAGCTCCAGGGTTCAATAGACGCAGCACACTTTTTCCTAGAGAATTGGGTGCAAATGTTATTCACACACCAAACACTGGAAATAACAGCAGGAATTGTGACAAAGCACAGTTGCAGCTGCGCCTATTTAATCGAACACTGGATAAAATGCATTTGAGTCAGGCCCAGTGCATTTGCATCAGATGCAATGGCTGCATTTCACCCACAAAGATGGTGGAATTCTGGGAGAAGAATTTGAACTGTGCTCAGTGCGTGAAGTGAATAAGCACTATTTATTATCTACATTGCAACTGTAAGCCCCAGATATACTGGAAGTAATGACAGCTTCCCCATGGTTATATCGCTATAGTAGATTATATATAAATGTTATATTTACATGCATAGACAATCGATTTTTTGATGTTAGCGGTACAGATATGCTACTTTATGTTTACACATACATTTTACTGAATGTATAAAGAGTACTGTCAATTCACAAGAAAAAATCTAGCTTATAATGTCTGAAATAATGAACAAAGAAGGGAAACCCACCAAGTGCAGTAACTTAATCCTGTGGCATTTAATAACAAACATTGCTGCCAAACCCCAGCTGGGAGATGCTGGCACCAGAAGGGTTAATCGTGCGTAATTATTTCTGGGAATGTTTGACTTCCTGATTTAGAGGATATCAGGTTAAAAAGAAAAAGCCAAAGCAGGGTTGCTTGCATGGTCCCCAGTGATACTATGGGTGAAAACTAATACATTTTAGAGCTATTCTGCAACACGCACAACAATCTTTACTAATGTAATGATTTTCCAATCACGTCCTGTGTCTTTTCTACATTTTGGGATTTCTTTCTTCTTGTTGCCTGCTGAGCTGTGAGTCTTAAATCTGGAGAGCACTCCAGGAATACCAAATCAAACATGGATAAAACAACAGGATGAGGATAACAAGAACCGAAAACTATACTGTGCACGATAACATCCAAACCATATGTGTGCCCAGTGTCATTTCCCCAGTGCAAGACTTCCTGCTCTGCCTTTTGATCACTCTCTTAAAGTCAATTTATACCTCAGCAGCTTCTAATGTGCTTCCTGAGACTCGTTTCCTCTTTAGGAAATAAATTCTTGTGGAAAAAGACTGAAAGCTATGATGGAAAATTGTAGCTGTGGGTGTTGTTTTCTAAAATGATAGGAATACCACTGAAGGTCACTTTATTAGTAATACAATGGAATACTGAATGCATCCCTAGATGACTAGCAATGCTTTCCAGTAATTATTTGCATGCACAGATATATCAGTATTGTATGGCAGACAATGTCTTATGATCACCAAGGGAAATAACATTACTAGGCTCTCAAAATATATCTTAAAATAAAATTCCTTTCATTGACCGTTTACATGTATTTAATGATTTAATCATCTGCCTAAGCATAATGAAATTCCCTGTTTAATAAACTTTAGTTGCTGTCAGCACAGTGAAATATTTGTTAAAAAATAATTGCAGGAAATATGCATCACCTCCAAAAAGCCATGAAATCATTTGAAAAAACTGAATGGGTTAAAGTTTTTTAAGCAATTGCATTTTCTAGATTCAAGTTTTTCAATAAATACAATTTTTAAATAAAATTGAAAATTCACAATTTGAATTTTGAGAAATATGCCCCTGTATCTACTAGTTTTAGTTATTTCTATGTTAAGGGGGCAGTTTACTAATGTTTGTATTATTTTCCTTTTGCCAACTTTTTAGAGCTAAAATTCATGTATATAATTAGTGTAAACCATGAAAAAAAATTATATTAGGTGGAAAAAGGAAAAACTCTAATACTTCTCCATATAAAAGCTGGTAAGGTCATTTTGAAGTCAATGAGAGCTGTCCCTACAGTGCAGACTGTAACATCTCTTTTTGCTTTGAATGTTTTGAGGTTTTGGGTTTTTTTTTTTCATTTGTGGTTACAAGAAAATCTTTACCAATTAGGATTTCAAAGTTTTTGTATTCATATTCAGATTCATTCCACTCGTTGTTCATGCTTTTCATATTCGGATCTTTTAATAAATAGTAGACATTTGTACTTTTTAAAATGTGACTTAAGTCGAGGTTGAAACTACACAAATTTGAATTTTGATAAATAGGCCCCTTTTTGTATGCCTCCAAAAGTTGTACATGAACATAAAGAGGTAATTCACTTTTACATTAACATAGATTATGTTATAGAATATCTTGTTCTTAGGAACTTTTCAGTTGGCCTTCATTTTTTAATACAGATTTTGAATTACTTGACGTTCTCTCTTTTTTTTTAAAATATTGGGCCAGATTCAATTCAGTAAAAAAAAAGTTCTCATGGGTTATCCCATGAAAACTCATGGACGAGATTAATTTCAATGAGAAAAAGCTTTTCTCAAAATTCAGTTATTGTTTTTAACAATAATAGATATATCTTCACATGATAAACAGTCAGATACTTTTTTTGATTTGAATTGCATCTGTAATTGAATCTAATCCATCAGTTTTCACATGATTAAAATTGAGTCTGGCCCATTATCTGGCAGTTTGTTGACACTGGCCTCGACAACCAAAAAAAAACAAAAACTTGTTCTGCCAGTTTAGAATTTTATTGATAGCGAAACATAATAGCTGATTGAAGTTTAATGTTTTTTATAATACCAAGTTAAACATTTCTGTTTTTTAGGGCACAAATTGCAGTAAGAAGGTGGAGGTTTTTATATAGCTGGGGTTTTTATTCAGGCTGTCTTATGTATGTTTTAGTCTATAATTCATAATTTACCACTGCTTGGTTGCTAGGGTAAATTGGCCACTAGGAACCAGATAATTGTTGAAAGTCCAAACTGGGGAACTGTAGATTGTTTCAGAAAATCATATCTAAATCATACTAAAAGTTTACCTGAAGCAGAATTTGACTTTTAATAAATAACGGTGTTAGCTGAAATTGTATAAAAATTAAATCGCCAAGTTCCAGTACAAGGGTTTAGGGTGTTTTTCAAAGATAAAGCATGTCCCAGAAGAAGAGGAATTGTACTTTTGCATCTGTTTGCTAAAGCATCCCTTGTGTTCTTTCTCTATGCACATCTTTCTTCTTACAGTTATGTGTTATATGTTCCTAGCATGTACAGCACAAGATATAATGGGTGACTGGACTTGCTGAGATGCCAAAGGCAATATAGAAAAATAAATTACTGTATATATCGAATTCACTAAGTGGAACTGAGCCTCCAGGCAAGAAGTGTAGACTACATATGGGTAAGAGCTAGCACTCAATGAGATTTTCTGTTGAGCTATTTGTCTCTGTGTTATTATTATGATACGCATGGTGCTATAAGGAACTTATTGCTTACAAAGCCAAACTGAGTCAGTCTTCCCGTGTAATCCCAGATTCGTCTGCTCTGCTTCTCGTGTGCTTTTCTCTGCTGCTATAGTTATTCAGCTTGGTGTCCTCAGCCTTTCTAGGATGACAACCCGAGTGGAAAAATGAAAGCCCAGAGGCAGGCCGTGGCTGATATTGCCTCATATAGCTGGTGCATTCATTAGCAGCTCCTGACTTTTTCACTTGTCTGCTGTAGAGGTGTGAAAAATGGCTTTTCAACATTGGTTTCTATTCCTTGATAGAAAATAAAATAGGATAAACAGAGGATGAAAAGAAGAACAGAAATGCATTTGTAAATGTAAATGGTTATCAGGCTGCTGCTTGAGCCAAAATAGAATATATTGCATATACTGTGTGATTTCTGAATTAGTTATAAGAAACATTCTGTAAGCATGTTAAGCCCTCAAGTTAAGCCTTTATACATTTGTTAAATGAATGATGCTGACTTTCATAAAATGAACTTTAACTCAGGACCCCAGAACAATGCACCTCCCTGCACACATTTTCTAAAATAAAAGGCACTAAAGATATCTTAAAATTATTGAGGCTGAAACAGAAATGTGTGAGACTACAACACGTGTTTGAGATTACATTTTTCTCTCATAAAAAACAGAAATGTTTAATTTGGTACCAAAAAGTATATTAAACTTAAACTGCTATTATGATACTGATATTATGATACTGTCCTAGCCCCTCCAGATAATTTATGTCTTGACCTACATTTAAATCGTGATGCATGTCCTTTTTTACTGGGCCCTGGAAACGTATTTTTGAAGTCTTGCGGATTACTCTATATTTGCATTCAAACTCTAAAAACGTGTAGTCAGAGATAACAAATCTGATCTCACCTACAAATATTCAGTTGGGATTTTAGGTCACAGTAACCTAATATTCTAAACCCATTTTATCTTTCTTAGAGACTCAAGTCTATTCAGCCATATTATAAGAAAAGGGGGTGATTGTTCTATTACAAATATATTACATTTCAATGAAACACTGTGTAAAACACCTACACCAAGAAGAGATACAAATGTAAAAAAATTAGCTCTTTAAAGGAAAACTATACCCCCAAAATAAATACTTAAGCAACAGATAGTTTATATCAAATTGAATGACATATTAAAGAATCTTACCAAACTGGAATATATATTTACATAAATATTGCCCTTTTACATCTCTTGCCTTGAACCACCATTTCATGACTCTATCTGTGTTGCCTCAGAGATCACCTGACCAGAAATACTACAACACTAACTGTAACAGGAAGAAGTGAGGAAGCAAAAGGCAGAACTCTGTCTGTTAATTGGCTCATGTGACCTTACATGTGGTTTGTATGTGTGCACAGTGAATCTTACGATCTCAGGGGGTGGCCCTTATATTTTAAAATGGCAATTTTCTATTTATGATTACCCAATGGCACATACTACTAAAAAAGTATATTATTATGATAATGGTTCATTTACATGAAGCAGGGTTTTACACATGAGCTGTTTTACTCAGTATCTTTTAATAGAGACCTACATTGTTTGCGGGGTATAGTTTTCCTTTAAAAAGGTGGCATGGTTGCTCAGTTGTTGGCACTGCTGCTCAGCAGCACCTAAGCATTAGCTGAAAGCAGTTTGTATGTTCATCCTTTGTCTGTGATGGTTTTCTTAAAGGAGAACCAAACCCTTTATATTAAAATCCCCAACCCCTACCCTACATAGACCCCCCTCCATGCTCCCCCCAGCCTAGGTGTTACCCTCGGTAAATGCCCCTTACTCTTTACTTACCCCTCATTGCAGATTCAACACATCAGAGTTCACTGGCGACATCTTCTTCTCTTCGGTAAACTTTGGGTCTTCTTCTTGCGATTCGGAAATTTCCGTGACTTTCGGCGCATGCGCAGTTGTAAAATAACCAGCAGACTGCTCTTACTGCGCATGTGGCGATACGTTGTTTACTTCATGATGATTAATTTAATGCATATGTTTGAAGACTTTTGTTGGGATTACCTTCTGCCATAACAGATTAAAATTACATTTAATTCATCCCAACAGTCTAATTTTGTTAGTTCCAAGATGACATTCACCCCAGATCTCAACCACACTATTTTATAAGTTGGGATGCCATCCACTGCTTAAGGCCACAGCAGGACAAATACCAAAATGGAAACATATGCTACTGTATATACAGCCTACACGATATCCTGATTCCTTAAAATGAAGAAAGATTCTTAATGCACAATGCATTCTCACTCTCAAGAAATTCTAATACAATTTTTAATTTAAACATTTTTAAAATATGAATTAGTTTTGTTCTCATGTTTTGTCACTGAATCCTCTATTTGAAAGTCGTGTTACTTGTCTGTTTGAACTGGTAGTCACGACATATATGCCCCCTGCAGTAAGATAGAAAGCGGGGGTCTAGTGAAAACACGCCAGCTCTGTAAATAAATGATGATTGTTTGGTTTGACATGCCATTCATATAGATATAAATGTATTCATTAAGCTTACTGGGTGTATGAAATACAATCCAGAACAAGCCATGGGCAAATTACCAGTCCCGTTGGCTTTCAGCAATAGTTGGCATGTAAAACCAGTTTAAAATTGTATCTGTTCTATCTGCTGAACAACACTGACTTAGCTTTTATTTTCAGCTGCATGCACAGTGTTATGCCATACTAGTTCTGTATGAAATAGCGAATACAAAATTTTTTGTACTCTTATATAATGCCTTCTTGCTCTTCATCAGGGACATTTTAAATAAGCCTGGAAACCCATAGCTTTTATTTAGACACCTAAAATCCTGACTGAGGCTTGTATCTTAGTTAGGTAGTGTGCTTGTATGTATAGTGTTTTTATTGGTTTTTAACATGTTTAAACATTAAAACATTTGTTTAATAGTGGCCTTGTCAATTATGCAAGCAATAGCAGAAACATAAGCTATGTTACAGTGTAGTGTGCAACTGCATATATGATGGGGTATCAGTTAACAATGGTGTAAGATATATTCCACAATTCGTGTCTACAGGATTACAGCAAATTCAAGTCACACCATGGCTCCTACACCTTGTAAAATTTACACCCCATGTCTCATATACAAGTTTAACGAGGATTACGTTTAATGAAGGTTCTGCCTTCAGAAAGCTAGTGATGGGGTGGAGGGCATTCCCTATCCAATACATAATTACTGCATTTTTGGCATAAAAAATGAGAGAATGCATTATAATTCTCATGGTGTTAGCAGGCAGTATGTCATCCAATACCTCCAATAAGCCTACCACTGGGTCAGCTGCCCTTGACATGTCAAGCTTTGAAGCCATAGTTTCCTTTATGCCTGACCATTAATTTGTTTTTTTTTTTGTAACTTAGATTTTTATTAAGTTTCATTCGTTTTACAGCATAAAAGAAAAAGAAAGACACAGTATAGCATACAGTACGGTCCTGGTCGTATACAAGTCTAGCAAATGTTAATCATCATTAATAGACATAAGAAATCATATTCATTCTGCAACATAGTTCCTTCCATAAGAACATTGCCATGTTTGTACTATAAAACCTGTGATTGGAATATATTTATTAAATCAGATAATTAACCGGGAACTTGGGGGGAAAAAGCCTGACCATTAATTTGTGTATAGGGGACAGGTCCAAGACAGGTGGAGAAAGTTGACTCCTGAGAGATTGCATTCTAATTCTCATGGTGTTGGAAGCAGTATATCATCCACTACCCCTAATCAGCATGCTACTGGGTCAACTGCCCTTGACATATCAAACTTTGTAGCTATAGTTCCCTTTATGTCTGACCATACATTTGTATATAGGGGACAGGTCCAAGACAGGTGGAGGAATTTGGTTCCTGGAGCGCTGCAACATAAACAGAGGTCTTACTGCCTTTTGACAGTTCTATTAAGTTTCAATGGTGTGATATAAATTTGATGAGGAAACCTGTACTTTGTGACACTAATTGTTTTTGTGCAGAGTTTATTGCCTCTTCCCATTATCAATAGTTAAGGTCTGGGATGGCTTCAACCCAAAGAAGGTAGGCCTGTTACAGGGAGCTTCACATGAGTGGGGAGTGAGAGCATCTTCTAAACGTATAGAGAGCAGGGAAAACTGCAGTTCTCTGGTACAATACCATGGGCCGATGCATTCTTTGAAGAAGAGGACATCTGCCTGAGGTAGGAGGTAAGTAGCTAGAATCAGTGGGGCGTCCCTAAAAACTTGGCACCCCTCAGTGATTCTACCTTTTTTCTCCTTTAAGGCTTGTGTTTTATTTAATTATATATACTATTATAGAAAAAGAAGAAAGCCATAGCAATTTTTTATCCTCAAGCAAAGAATGTGAATATCGGCCTCCTTTGCTGTACCATAAATATTTAATTGAATAACAATCGTCTAATGCAGAGTTTTAAAGAGGTTTTTGGTTCAAGACTGCCTTTGTGTCCCAACATTTGGTCAGCTCACCAACATTTCAAAGACTGCTCAAAACACTATAGTATTAATCATATCAACTCGAAAAGAGAGAGAACCCTCTTTTAGGATAAATATATAGCTTTAATGAAATACCAATATAAACACATGCATAATTACACAATAGATGGCAATACAAATCTCAAAGTTACTATTAAAAATGGTTGCTCACTCAGCGATACCCACTGGAATTTATTAGCCCATAAATGCATAAATGAATAAAGGAAGACATAAATACATTCTTCTAATTCATAAATAAGTGGATCAATACATAATTAGATAGGCCATTTAAGGCCTCAGTTACACCAGCTCCTCAATGATCATCATCTACACATGACTGGCAGCTTAACAACTTTAGAAAATGAAATGTATAAATAAATGATCCCCCTTAATACATTCACTATTACAAATAATTAACAACCAGTACATATGCATATATACTAGCCTCCCTATATTGTGCACACTATTAACCCACTCCAGTAGACCAAGTGAATATATAAAAAAATTCACTGGAGTAACCACTGGGTTATTTTCTTAGTGGTGTCTGTGAAGCTAGACTTCTTCACTCAATCAATTAATATGTAAAAACAGTATAGTTAAATCAGTCTTTTTTGCTGCACTTATCCCACCATATATTGTACTGTATATCCCTTGTAAGCAAATATAAAAAAGATTTTCGGTTATCATTGGCAAGAGAGAGTGGTGGGATTTTTAGTTTAGTAACTCCATGGGCACCAGCTTACTCACTAACAGATACTACATAAAAATCTTACCACTATTTCAAACAAATTATTATTAAACAAGTATTTACTACATATATGAATAGTCTTAATCATTAAAAATACTTTCAGAACTTGTACTGTCCCAGGACCTGGAACTCTGAACTGTGCATGGTCAACAACCAGGCCCTAGGGAATAAAATGGAATGTTGATTTCTGCCCATACTGTATATTCAAATACAAAAGTGCTTTATTGATCCAGAATGGAGAAGGTTACATCAACCAAATATGTGTTTCTAGATTTTGAATCTCCTTTCTTTTTAGATATTGTAAATTTTGCCTCGTCTTTTAAAGCTTAGCTAAAGAAGTAGACTAGAAATGTTGTACATTATTTTTTTGGGGTTCTTCACCAGCCCAAGGCAACCACAGCAGTTTAGCAATGAAGGAGTGTGCTTCCAAAGAAGCCCCAGTAGCTCCCCATCTTCTTCTTTGCTGATTCACTGTACATCCTCTGTGCTGCTGTCACTTTACTTAGCTTAGGGACTGAATCAAAATATACATTACACATAGAATGTAAATGTCACACAATAACTGATAAGTAATTAATACAGATAATTACTACATGGAAGTACAGAAAATAGTGCAACTAGCATCAGAATTTGTACTATCATTTTATTTTACTGGTCAACCTCATGCTCAGAGTGTCACAGATACTTTCCAAGATGGTGACCCCCTGTGACAAGTTTTAAGTCCTAGATCATTTCTGCTATTAAAGAGCTTAAACTTGGATGGTGCAATAGGTTCAGTATATAAAATATGGCATTTTTAGCGATATTCATTTTTAGGATTTACTCTAGTTCTCCTTTACAGCACTGACTCACTGTAGTGGTCACTTATAATAAAATATGTAATAATATAATTTACTTTGTGGAACAATTTCCACTACATTGCCAGTCCCTTTAGAAGCCTTCTTCTGTATCTAATGGTTTGGTCTTCCAGCTGTAAAAATGTGTGCACTTTTCCCCTGGAGTAATGCTACACCAGCTTTGTTTGCTGCCTAGCTCAGCAGGGTCTCACTGAAGATGTGCCCTCCAGCTATAACTGTCTAGGACCTGCTGCATCTTGTTCCACTGATATGATATTCCTGCTAGGAATTCTCAATTTGGCCCCATTCTGAGACTCTCTCTGGGACATACTCTGGGACTTCATGTCATTGTTCTTTTGGTCCCTTGCCATGGTCCTGGCAACCACTGAAAATAAAACTGATGGTACACCTGAAGTATGGACAAGCCTGTAGATAGATAAGTGCATTTGGCTTTAACAACCCCCTACATATACCACCCAAGCTGCAGACATACACAGAATAAATGAATGAAGAGACTATTATAGAAAAAATAAATAAAATAAAACTAGCCAGCTTTTAAAAGACTTTTCAAAAGAATGAATAAGAATGTTGTGTTTGTTAGAGTAAGAAAGAGAAATGCTGTTCAGCATTACATGATTGATGGTGAAAGATACAGGATACTGTTTAGCATGAAATAATTTAGATGAGAAGGAGAAAGAAAAAAAGAAATGCAATATGAAGTATCTCAATGAAAGCGTTCTGGATGTATCATTATAAAAGTGCTACCATTGAACGGCTCAATATTTAATATTAAAAGCCCAATTCACTTATTTGGTTGTAACTGCACCAGAGGAAGGACCCGAGAGGTCGGAAACATGTTGTACTATGCACCTTGAATAAAATTACTTAAAAAACTAAACTCATCTGCTCTCCAGTGAACCTTCATTTTCCACATCTCTCAAGTAAGCCCTTGGCATGCATGTTGCACAATGGTGTACTGCAAAATGGCAGCTAATGGTTCTTTGACTTTTAATACTATTCCACAAATCATAGTTTGATTCCATCATTTAAAAGAGCTGGCACGTAGCAAGCTGTACCTCAGAGAGCAACCTACCTTTTATATATTGCAACAAACATTGGTAATTATAGAATATACTTTACAGAATTTTTTCCAAAGGCAATTTAAATATACTCATTTTTATATAAATCTTTTTTTTAAAAGTTTACCAAAGAAGTAGCCATTCCTTAGTGAGAAATCCTCCGGTGTACAGTTGCTTTCAATTATTTATTGGTGTCTAGTCATGTGGTCTTCACAATAGCAAGGAAGAGAAAAAGGAATGGGGAAAATACCAAGCTTTCTTAAATACATACTTGGCGAATACAGCCAAATGAATGCCACTTAACAATGAATCCACATTATGCATATGCCGAGAAGAAAGTAAATAATTTAGAGGTGAGCTTAAATAACCTTGACTACTCTCTTTCCCAAAGGTTTTCAAGGTTAGATTGGTTGATATTTTTTTCTGAAGCTCAACCAGGTGTGTAAACTCGTTTCCATCTTCTCTGTAAGACAGCCTGTGTTTTTAATCATTATTTCCTTTAACTTTCTATCCAGTGTACAAATAACAATGGTAGGAGATATAGTCATTATGCTGAGGTACTTTCCCCCTTTATTGTTATAGCATACTGCACATTCTAATTAGCTTAGCCATTAATAGCCAACTAATACAATATTGCATTAGATAATTGCAGTATTATTAATACATAATAAAGAACAGCTAAGTTGACTGTATAGGTTATTGTTATTCTTTATTTATATAGAGCTGACATATTCTGCAGCTCTTTACAGAGATTATGCATCATTCGCGTCAACCCCTGGCCCAGTGGAGCTTACAGTCTAAAGTCCCTATCACATTCACACAAACTATGCTTAATTTACCTGAAACCAATTATATCCTGCCTGTATGGTTTGGAGTGTGGGAGGGAACCAGAGTGCCCAGGGGAATCACAAGCAAGCATTTGTATCAGTTCAGTTGTGTTATTGTATGTTTGGTTCTATATGATCACTGCTGTTTATGAGTTGAATAATTTGCAGATTTCTCTTTGAATCTACAACAGTCAGAAGGCACAGTTTGGTGGCAAAACCCTCTGAACAATACAAGCTTTTCTCAAGATTGTATATTTAAATGAACTAGCACCAGGGATGACTTCTGGTTTCAACTGACACCCACTTTAGAGAAAATAAGTCCAACAAAAAATAAGAGCACTGCATTTTCTAGCTAGCCAAGAGTTAAAGTATAATATCATCGCTAAGACTATTCCAGAAAGCCTTTCCCTATGTCATCATAGATGGATATGAGTCATTTTGGTGATTGCTGTTACTATTAGGTATCCGATGATGTTATATTTTGCCTACAGGAATGAGGCAATGCAAGCAGCACAGTGACCTATTCCTGAAACATTATCTCTTTATCCAATTATGTTAACCTTCCCCATACCAGAGAGTAACATGAATTATTACGGTTTTGCTCTTTTAGTATAGCAGTCTGTAGGCTGGAGATACCCATAGAATTCAGTTTTATGGGCACACAGATTAGAATGCTGATGTGCAGTTTCTCTCACATGTACATAAGTAACAGATGAGATGAGACAGATAAACTCAAGTAGCCAAACATGATAATATAAGTTCACAGCGACACAAGCATCATACACACTAAACTAAGCATACAGTTGCACAGTGGAAGGGCAACCCCTATTAACAACACACATATCAGTATTTAAAACATGAAGTTATTTGGAAAAAATCTGGCTCTTTCATTTTTTAACCTGCATCACTATATATTTATTTTTGTAGTCTCTGCCCATGTTTGGACCCATAACCCTTCCCTCCCCCCGCGATATCCACCCTTCTCTACATCTACTGCTTGTTGGAAGGGGTGATGTAGTGTCTGTGGGTCTGAAGGTACAGTATGTCACTATATAGTGCTTGGGTGTAAATCCAAAGACAATCTCCTCCAGCCTCATAACTAAAAATATATTTGAACATATAACCTCCCTGCCCCAGTGAAGCTTGCAATTAAAGATCACTATCACATTCACACAAAACAAGAGAATCGTGTAAACCAGTCAGAAACATAAGCTTTTGGGGAACTATCGCTACTATGATCACAGTTTAGTACACTAAACTGTAGTGGATGCTTAATCATTCTTTTTTTACAAACAGGTTTAACTGTATTTTTACTTAAGGCCCCCATACACGGGCTGATAAAAGCTGCCGACAGGCCGAGTTGGCATCTTATTGGCCCGTGTGGGGCCATCCGACAGGCTTCTCAGATTGATAAAGTTGGTCAGATGTCAGTCAGATCTCGATCAGGCAGGTTAAAAAATCCTGTTGGATTGCGGCCGCATCTGTGCGTTTATGCAGTCCAGGGTCTGACCGCCCGTATCGGAGGCATTATGATCCGATCATTGGGCCCTAGGGTCCACAATGGGATCAGCCCAATATCGCCCACCTCAGTTTGGGCATATCGGGGAGAGATCTCTATATCTAAAACACACCTTTATAGCCTTTGATATATTTATAGTTTACCAGTGCGCTTTTTCAACCTAAATTCAAAAAAAAAAAATCAATTCCGATGGGCATTGCTGCATTGACTTTTGATGAGCAAATTCGTCACTAATATCTGTAAGTGCAATTTTATTATTTTAATAAGTTGTGTGAATTTACTACACCAGATAGTGAGCCTTCCTTTTATTTACTTTGCAAACTTTTGATTGGTTTGACCAACCTATGAAGAGGTTTATTAGCTACCAAGACTGAGACAATTACAACCATGCACTGAAGCTATTCCTTTGGGGCTCGAAATCTGATACATGGACTGTGTTTTGCACTTGACTTGCCATGAAGTGCCCCCTTCTGTTTTATTTGTAAGGTATAAAGCATGCTGGGAGTTTTGGTCCATCAACATTGCAGTTTTGTTGCTGACATTTGGATATATTAACCCTTACATTGTACTACTGTTGAAACCACTATTTGGGACCGATTTCATAAAGTTTCTATTTTTTTTCCTCTAAAATATTTTCATTTTTCAGCTCTCTAAAACTCTAAAAATACAAGATTTATTAAGTGTAAAACCACGAAAAACTCTAATATAAAACTTTTCCAAGTGTAAGAGGTCAAGGTCATATAGAAGTCAATGGGAGCTGCACTGATCCTATAGGACCTTTTTTAACCATTCAGGTTTTTGGATTTTTTTCACTGGTAATTGTTCAGAAAAACTCTAATTTGTAGAGGTTTTAGAGATATTAGTATCTTTCAGCAAGTCGTTTTATTTTGGATCTTTGAATAACTTCGTGGTTTTAGAGAAAAATAGTTTAATCGTGGTTTCAAAACCCTAAAATGTTCCCTTTAAAAAATAGGCCTCTTTGTTCTACCTTTGCTGCAGGAGCCCATATTTGGTAAAAAAATTGTTATATAACATATAGTATAATTTCTAGCAGTTTAAATCAGTGGAGATTAGGAAAACTATGTCCCTGGGCTGCATCTTCTGGAAAATGTGTCCACTAATTGTAAGACCCTTTGAAAAAAAAAACATATTCTGTATTACTGCTAAGTAGCAACAAGATGGCTCCTTGTTATATGTTTAATGATGTTTATAAAGAAGAGATGCAGTGCTATGTTTAGTAAACTATGGCCGACAATTTAAAAGGAAATAAATGAAAAGTAATATCTACATACTGTTTATTTTCCCTTTAATTCCAACCTTGATTTTAACCCAATTCCGAGTCATTGTAATTGCATAATTGTACATGATGATTCTTGTAATTCAGCGGTACGTTCTCTGTATTCTGTTTCAGTCCTCCATCTGTATGAGGAAAGGCTCTAGGGTTGCATATACTGAGAAAATGAAATCTTCTCTGGTTTCAGATTTGCCAAATGAAGCATATTTGCTCCTCTGAGACCTCAAGCTTCTCTAAAAGCTTAGCAAGCCTACATGACTTACTTAGCTGTGAGAGGAAAGAAGACAGAGAGAATGCAGCATCTTCTTTCCCTGCTGTTTCTCTCAGAGCTCTGGTGCCACATTTTCTCCTCAGACTGCTGTGCCAGCTTTCACTAGCAACACCAATGGGCCTCCAAGGTGACGAGTTCAATTCTCAGTTCTGTCAAACAACTTTCCTGACCTAGATTCCTATTCTGCAGCAGAGTTGGAAGAATGCCCTTCTCTCATACACACATCCATTCCTGCATTTGCACAGCAAAACAATGTATTACTGAAGATAAGCCTTAGGGCTTTCACAGTTACTTGTTAAAACTTATTTTGACCGATTTAGAGAAATCAGGGAAGGAGGAATGTAATCCTTTGGAGAAACCTAAAGTCTGATTAAATATTAAGACCTGTGATTAGAATTCTAGAGGCATAACGGCTGTAATCCAGGATACAGCTTTATGAACATATATGAGCTGACTGCATCCAAAGTGAGCATTGTCAAAAACTTTGCAGACAGTCGTGTCATAACAGATAGATCTCTTCTGTTATGTTAGATTTTTGGGGTTTTTTTTGCTTTTGTTCTTACTTTTATAAGCATTATAGCTTTATAAAATAAAATGTATGCAAAGAAATGAGAGGGAAAGGGGAATAGAGGGAAGCAGGGTGGGATTGGAGATCACAACTGGGAAGGATACCCTGAGTGAAATTTATTATTGTAACAAGATCAATGAACTTCAGTAGCTGGGCTTGAAGTGACCACCAATAACACAGTGTAAATACAAAATGCTGCAAAGAATTGCTTTTTCTAAAGGATCAAGTTAAAATCAGGTTAAACACAAAATACCAAGATTTAGTACAAAATACTCTAATTTACTGGGACCCAATCTGAATTTATTGGCGGTTGTGTTGCAAGAAAGAGAATCTGTTTGATCATTTGTTTTTCTGAACCATTCTTTCACAAAGGTACACAATACAAAATTCAGTCAGTGCACCTTCCTGTTATATAAAAGAAATCCAAAATGTCATTGAATCTCAAAACAAGCTATAAGCAAAGTAGCTATTTGTTCCTGTGTGTACAATGGCTATTCCATTACAGGCCCAGACAGGATAGCCTCAGTCATTGCAGAATACTACACAGAGATGTATAGACAGTCTGACTCAAGGGAAGTAGCATAGATGGAGGCTTATTTTACTAGCCTACCATTACCTTACCTGTCTAAAAATCAAAGACACTTTCTAGACACTATTTCTAACACTATTAGCCAACAGGAAGTTGATCTCGCAATTTCCTCCATTAAAACTTCAAGGGCCGATGGCCCACCTGCTGCCTGGTACAGACTTTTAAGCAGGTAACTCCTTCCCTCACAAGGGTATTTACCAAGATCTAGAGACTAAGGGGCAAATTCCATAAGCGGCGCTAATTCGCTAACGTCCGCTTCACCCACATCGCAACACTTCACCAGGTGTAATTTCTTCCAGACAATGCTAATTCCTTAAAATGCAAAGCTGCATCCAGGGCACCAAACACTGGCGAAGTTGCACTAGAGTTAATTTGGCAAGCAGATAGAAGTTGTGCTAGCATTGGCTAATTTGCATACGGCGTGAAGTTAAAGTTGAATGGACATATATGTTTCATCAAATACATTACATTACACAAGCCCAGGGAACCTTAATAAAATAAAATAGAGTTGTTATATTGCCCTACACATGAGTCCAGTGTATAGTTTATGTGCCATGTGTTAGGAAATGTATGGGGTAAGCCGGTTACCCAAAAAAAGTTTGCGCTCTTTTGCAGCCTATCCCCCTGAAAAAAGGAACACCAGCATTTTTTGGGACTTAGAAAAATTTTCAACTACATTTTCACGAAGTCCTATCCACTCTATTGCTCTTCGCTTGGTCTGAGGTTGTGAAGGCAAGCAGGGCCGCCATCAGGGGGTGACAGGGGGGACAAGCGTACCGGGCCCGGGCATGAAGGGGGGCCCGGCAGCGCTGCATTTTTTGAAGATCCGGGCCCCCCTTACGAGCGCCCGAGCCGTACGTCTTGCCTCTGTGCTGCCGAATGCGGAAGTGCCGAAAAGCCGAAGCCGATGCACCGAAAAGACCCGAAGTCACGGAAAAAGCCGAAGTCACGAAGCGCCGAAAAGACCCGAAGTCACGAAAACAGACGAAGCCGAAGTCCTGAAGCAGTGAAAAGACCCGAAGTCACGAAAGGAGGTGAAGTTGAAGTACTGAAGCCGTGAGTTCAATTCTACTGAACACCAGTTTGTGTATTTTTTTTTTTTTTTTAATCTCCTGGCCACCAATGTATTATTTTAATATTCTATAGGCCCCTGCAACCAATCTTTTTTTTTAAAACATGTTTTTTTGGGGCCCCAATTTTTTTTTTAACTCGTAAGGGGCCCCTGACGCCAATGTTTTTTTTTTTTTTCAAATTTTTTTTTGGGGCCCCAATTTGTTTTTAACTTATAAGGGGGCCCCTGCCGCCAATGTTTTTTTTTTTTTTTCAAAAAAAATTTTTTTTTTTTTTAATTTTTTTTTGGGGCCCCAATTTGTTTTTAACTTATAAGGGGGCCCCTGCCACCAATGTTTGTTTATTTTTTAGTTTTTTTTACATTTTTTTTGTTGGGGCCCCAAGTTTTTTTTAACTTATAAGGGGGCCCCTGCCACCAATGTTTTTTTTAAAAAAAAAAAAAATTTAATTTTTTTTTTTTGGGGCCCCAATTTTTTATAAGGGGGCCCTGACCATCAATAGCTTTTTACAACTTGTGTGGGGGGGGTTACTTTTTTAGCGCTGATGTCTGTGTGGTCTTTTAACTGCGATGTGGAGTGGGCGGGAAATGGGGTGGAGCTTGGTCGTCAGTGTGGGCGGGGCCCAGGGGGCCCCAAAAATTTTGTTGTACGGGGCCCCGTGATTTCTAATGGCGGCCCTGAAGGCAAGTCTGGCGCAAGAGGTAACGTTCAGTAAAATCCGCATCTTACTGAATTTGCAGAATTGGTGTTAGAGTGTGAACGATCGTTAGTGTGTGTCTCTTTCGCTAGCGAAGCTACGCATACGACGGAATTGGCGAAGTACCGAAATGACATCACGCTGGTGAATTAACACCTGCGTTAGTCACTTCGCCCTTTAGGGAAGCTGCCCCTAAAACTCTGCCAACCTCCTTCTATGAAGCAATCATTACCCTAGTTCTTCAAGTAGGGAAAAACCCAGTGCTTCGGGACTCATTTCACCAATTTGATTAATAAATACAGATGCTAAAATGCTTGCCAAAATTCAAGCTAATAGGCTAGTCAAAGTAATAACTGGCATAGTTTATAGTGTCCAGTCATGATTTATGCCTAACAAAACTGCAGCCATTAATCTCTATAGAGTGTTTACTTGTGCAATACTGTATTCCCAACTTCAGGGCACAGGTGGACTTCTGGCCTCTTTAAATATTACCAAAGCATTCAACTCAATTCAATATGGTTTTGGTCTTAGTTTTATACTATGGATCCAACTTTTATACAAAGAACACAATGCATGGATATGCGTGAATAATCTCGTGTCTGACAAAATAGCAAGCACTAGTGCAGTGATCCCCAACCAGTGGTTTGTGAGCAATATGTTGCTCACCAATGTTGCTCTCAAAGCAGGCGCTTCTTTTTTAATTCCAGGCTTGGAGGCAAGTTTTGGTTGAATAAAAACCAGGTGTACTGCCAAACAGAGTCTTGTGTAGGCTGCCAGTCCACATAGGAGCTACCAAATAATCAATTGCAGGCCTTATTTGGCACCCCAGGGATTTTTTTCATGCTTGTGTTGCTCCCCAACTCATTTTACATTTGAATGTGGCTCACGGGTAAAAAACGGTCAGGGACCACTGCACTAGAGAGTAGTGAACCTGCCAAGGCTGCCCAATGCCTACCTTCTTTTCGCCTTTATAATTGAGCCATTAGCCATATGCCAGACCCCAGAAATAAGTTTGGTAGAAAAGAGGAGATAATAATGCTATATGCCGATAATTTTATAATTTTTCTAGCAGACCCAGAGGCAAGCTCTGGAGGTTCGAGTACCTCAGTGGCCTAAATATTAACAGAGAAAAAGCCATACTGTTTTCCCTCTCTGACCCAGATGAAGAAGGGACCATACATGGATTTACATGGGCTCCAATTCAAGTATTTGGGCTGGTAACACCCCTTGTTACTTGGAATAAAGTGGCAAAATAAAAAGCAGGAAATCCCCATAATTACCCTTATAAAGAAATGCCAACACTTCAAAGGGCTGGAGGACACAATATTGGCCTCTTAAGGGAGTGAAGTGATTTGATCCAAGATCAAGCCTTTATCCACTCCAACATGCTCAAGGAGAGACTAGGTGACCCGACTCTCCAATTACATGCAAGTTCAAACCTAATTTTGGATTCAATTTGAATCATATAACTTTATCAAATTGTTACTCGAAAAACTCAAATGTATCAAGTTTTTGAGCATAAACAAATGTCAAACACCCCAAAACTATGGGCAAATGGTCAGTAGGCTTATTTATGCACCACGTGAATATGCTGAAAAATGGACTACAGCACTTTGGTTGAATTCATCTCTCGTTTTCTAGTTTGTCGTGGGTTAGATACTGGGTCATCTAGAAAGAAATTGATCATGAGGATCAAGGATATTAATGTATGGGGTGTGACAAGCTGACTTCTTGTACACAATTTTTGAGGGAATTTGTGGGAGAATATGGTAGGCAGTCGTAGGATTAGGAGCAGTAAGACAGTGGCAACACAGCTCTTCAGAGAAAACACAAGTTTCGTTTCATTTTAGGAAGAGTCACCTAAATAAACAAACCTGATTTCAAGACTTATTTCAATGCTGATTTCTTTAAGATAAAGATTTCTGATATAAAGTAGAGATCTAACTAAGACTATAGACATATCATCATCTAAAAATAGAGATTCTACATGCTGATTACATTGTTTTCTATTGACGTGTCTCAAATCCAGGCATTTTATAAGGGATGCTGAAATGTGAAGATCAGTGGAAATGGCTATACGTTTAGAAATGAAAGCTGACAAAAAATCTGGTGGTTTAGTTGCAGGCTATTTTAAGCAGATGTATCACTTCATTTAACGATTATGGATGTAGTAACTGAAAGGAAATTTTGATAGCTATGAAGACTCTGAACAGAGCAATCTGTGATAACAAGTAGACAGTACTATGCAAAGATGAGGCCTGCTACCAGACTCTATATATATATATATATATATATAACTGGAAATGCCGGCACAGCACTTATACTGGTATAAGGTGCCTGGGTGCAGAGCTATGTATTAGTATTTACAATGGCTCAAAAGAAGCTAGCACACACAGGACTTATGGAGAAAAAAAGGTTTTTATTTTAACAGAAAAAAAACGTAACATTTCGGCTAGGTCCCTAGCCTTTCTCAAAGTGAATGAAACAAACAATCACAACTATTTTAAAGCATCAAAGGCGGGAAAAGGGAATGGATGACATCATAGAGTGTCATGAATGTGGGTGGGGCAATATACAAATGTAAAAACAACAATAAAATGTATGAAATATACAAAAAATTGTTTGCAAACACAAAAGGTGACAGAAAACAACACTGCATGTATAGAAACTGAGGAGTAGTCAGTAATAGGGATGGGCGAATTTTTCCGCCTCGTTTTGCCGAAAAAATGACGCCCATAGACTTGTATGGAGACGTGCGTCAAAAAAAAGAGACGCGCGACAAAATAATTTCGCCGCTCGACAAATTTTTTTTGACGCCCATAGACTTTAATGGGCGTCTGCGACATTTCGCCGGCGGCTAATTTTTGGTGAAATGAAACGGGTCAAATTCGCCCATCCCTGGTCAGTAAAGCTGCAATAATGTACAATGTTGCCAAAACAATCATAGTGACATGTAACACTGTATACAGAGTAAAGATTAGAACTTCCTGCTCAAGTGAACTCTTTCTAGAAGTACTGATAGTAGTGCAATGTATCAATCTTAGTACATAAACAGATCATAAAATGTACAGCCGCTAAATAGAGCTGATATGCGGCAGCATGTAAAGCTAATGGTATATAGCAGGAAAGGTTAAGATCGTTAAACCGTTAAACATAATAACCGCTAAGGAAACAGAGAAGCGGTAAAGTGTATCAATACGTATAAAATATATTGAAGGGAGTCTGCACTTACGTGTTGTTTGGGGAGGCAGCAGCTTGAAGGAGCAAGCAGTCAAGGCCCATACATTCTGCCTGTAAGTGTAACAGGAGGTGTGGCTTAGGAGGAGGATCGTTAAAGGAGTATGGCCAGGAGAGGGCGCTTTAGAAATCAAGTATGTCCAGTGCTGGTTGCTAGGAAAACGCAACATGGCAATGCTTTAGTTATCAAGTATGCCAAGTGCTGGTTGCTAGGAAAATGCAGAATGGTAACAACATACTGTAGGGGGCGCTTGTAGTATACAAAGGTTGAATAAGGGCGTGGAAATAGTGAGGGGGGGGAATATATATATCATTGTGGCATTCTCCAGAGGTGTCTTTGTTACAACCCTCTAGTTTTTCTAAGCTACATTTCCCAAGACTCTCAGACAGCTAGTACCTGCAAATAGACACAGTACAGTATTAGATAAATTTCGAGTGTTGTGTCAAGTAGTGGAAGTTCTGCTCATTGATCTTACATCCTGTAATTCTGGGTTGCGTTTAGACTTTGTGAATTAAATCACAGCATGTATAGTCCATTATATATCCAGGCTAGCTTTATCCTATGGATTGTGTAGGACTATACCCTAGTGCACAACACCCATTACTTCTGTGTGTCTTTTCCAGGGCCCTTCTCCTCCTTCTGTGTTAATCCTGTCTAGTGTGCCCCCCAGGGTGTTGGGTACAAGCCTGTACTCCATTTGGGAGTAACAGTAGTTTATTTTTTTGCCCCCGCCAGCGTTATGTCCCCCCCCCCGTACCAGGAGAGAGTTCCTGGTATGAGCAGCCATGTTGGGGCACTAGCATGCGCATAATGAGTGAGTGCCAACGACTTGCACATTATATGCATGCTTTCGACTTCAGAAGAGCATTGTGCGCATGCGCTATTCATGACAAGGCCGCTCATACTGGGAGTGTCTTAGCGCTGGAAGGGGGCAAATTTTTTTTCAAAAAATGACTGTTACTCCCAACCGGAGTGTGGCCTCTATTAGCCAGCACCTTTGATTGGGGATAATATTTTTGCAGAACAGGTGCCCTTTAAGATGCAGTACAGCATTGCTATGCCATAAAGAGATTAAAATAGGCTAAAGTATTCAACGTTTTTGAAATATGCAACGTTATGTTAAATCTGCGGTAATGGAAAAAATGCATTAGATTGCATAACAAGTAACAGCAGATTCATTTTAAAAAAGATAGTATCCTTTTAATTTAAGACTTGAATGACACGATAGCTGGTTTATCTCTACAGTTAGTTTGTGCAATTCAGTACAGGGATAATATATTTCTTATACAGTACGTATGTTACATTTAATCAGAGCAGATCTATTACAAATTTGAATGATGCTAGCCCGTGCAAATGCCTCATCTCATTTGCAGGCATGAAATTCAGGCACACAGCTTTAACATTATACAGCAAGCTGTTATCTAAGGGCTAGCAGCTTGCAATGCTATTTTTTTTTAGTAATCCTGAAGGGAAAATGTAAATGCGCCACATATGCATTAAAAATAGAGATGTTTTCCTGGAGGAAGCCTACTCAGTGTTCAGTGGATATCAAATTCACTGCTCAGAAGCTGCCATGAACAACAAGTCCCTGAATTGCCAGTTTCTCACTAATGGTGCTGGTAATTTTAGGATACTGCAGCTGTAGTCCATGTTACATCACATGAATACTTCATTTATTCTAAGTTAAAAAAAATCTAGCAGACTGTCAAGTACATAATCAGGTCAGCAGAAAAAAAGGAACAATCCTCTAAAATCAAGATCCCTGAAATTGCCTTTGGTGTCATTTATATATGTGTGGATGTGTTGATCCTGGTCTTTGGTTCTGGTTCTTGTGTTTTAGCTTGGAACCAGAATCAATATATTAAGAACTACCACCACATGTAGAAGGATGGATGGTGCATTAGATCAACACGTATTACACAAACATGATTGGGTGGCAGGAAGGTGTTGAGTGACAGCTATTTGTTAAACATAAAGTATTTTTTTTTATGTTAAAAAATGAAAACAGAACATGTTTGTGGAGATTAATAGCAGGACATGTTGACAAGCCTAGACTTTCAGGGTCTTTTACTCTCAATACACCTTTTCTCACCCCCAGGAGGGATCCCCATAAGAGAACTACAAATTTCCCCAGCCTTACATAGTTAAGTTGGGTTAAAAAAAAAGAGACCAAAGTCAATTAAGTTCAACCCCCTCCAAACAAAACCAATGTACACATATACCCATACTTTTTTAGCCCTATCTATACACTCATATATATGAACTATATATACAGGGAAAGGTATCATATAGGGGAAAACAAAATAGAATTCTACTGAAATCTTCTCCCAAGTGGCAGACTAAGCCCCTCCCTGACTTTTTTACAATTTGGAAACCACTGGTCTAGTAGAATTATAAGCTAAACAGTCAAATTGAGGTTGTTTAGGAGTTGAAATTTAAAGAAAAAGTTCAACAGGATGGTTGTTATGTTTGATGCAATACTACATATTAACAAACAATTGATTACTGCAAATATGCAAAATCGTATGTGAGACTTCCTAAGAAACAAAGGCTATAGCATAATTCTCTTGACTGCTGTTATTATTACATTCAGTATTTGCAAGCATATGATTATTTGTTTTATAATTACATGGAAGCTGAAGTTGAAGAAGGCACACATCAAGTTCAATTAATGAAAAGTCAATGAAACTTCTATCTGATGTAGAGGATAATGGAAAACTAACATCTAAGTTGTATTCAGCTTCAGAAAGCAAGAATCCATAGCCACCAATCAACAGACATTTTCATCAAAAAATGTTAGCATGTAATGACACACAATGAATTGTTAAATGAAGTTGTTATGCCTAGGATAGGATACTTTGCAAATTTAATTTTGTTTTTTTATGCCCATTTATTTTCAATGAAAGCATTTTTAAATAAAGGAAAACTTAATCCTAAATAATGTTTAAAATGGCACATTTTATATACTGAACTTATTCAGCCAGCTGAAATGTTCAGCATCTCAAGAGTAGTAAAAAAAGTGTCCCAGGAATTTCCCATCTTGTATTTTCTTTAGAGTATCTGCAACACACTCATACTCAGTGTGCTTTGAACAGTTGTTTAGACGCTAAGCTTAGGGTTCGCCACAAATCATCAAGCAGTAAATGAGGTAGGCCTGTCATATAAGCTACAGGGCTCATTATTAAATTGTAATTCTATTTGTGCTGGTTTCTAAACTTCCATATACTGATAATTCTTCAATAACCAGCCTTATATTGTGACATTTAATTTATATATATATATATTCAGTTTATTTTGAGTCAATCCCTAATCTCAGTAAGTGACAACAGCAAAGAGCACAGAGTATGTACAGTGAATCAGCAGAAAAGAAGATGGGGAGCTACTGGGGCATCTTTTGGGGACACAGATCTTCCCTCCTAAAGGGCTGTGGTTGCCTTGGACTGGAGAGAAGACCAAAATGTAATGTCTTAAAAAAGGAGAAAGTTAGATATTAGTTATTTAAACATTAAAAACAGACATGCCACATTAGTTGCATGACTATTGTCTACAGGGCAAAGTTACAGCTGCTGAATCATCAGGCACATCTTACAAGATCCAGCTGCTTATTTCAATATTCAACAAAAGAGACAATAGCTGAGAACTGAAACCTTTTAGAACTGAAACCTTCCATTTCTTTATATGCCTGCAAGTTTACAAAGGTGTCCTTGACTTTCAGTTCTCCTTTAACCAGGGTTTTGACATCTTAGATCCAATAATAGTCTGCATCAATCAATCAATATGATTTTTAGAACCATAACATAATGCAATTACCAGCTCTGCACCTGTCCTGTAAATAGCTGAATGCTGTGTCAAAGCAAGACCTAATCAAAGACTTTTGACACCAACAGAGGGGTGGACAAATATGAATATCAAATATCTAATGAGGATTAGGGCCACCATTCAGAACAGCTTCAGTCCCATGTGTAGTGGGCTATTATACCATTCCTAAAGAAAAAAAGCAAGCAATAATTTGGAAGATGTTTAACAATTTGTCTAACACTTTCTAAGACAAAAAGGTTTATAGTAAAATAAGTGCCAGTACAATACCAGTACCTGCGTACCTCCTAAACAAACCCACAGAGACACTTAAATAAACAATGCTAATGTTGCGCATGAACTGTTGCAGCAGCATGCAAACATTTAAAGGGTATTACCCCGTTCCTCAATGCACTGCTAACAGCATACTGCAATTTATGTGACCTAAATAGACCCAATCCCCTTCACCCATTTGATCATATGATCCAGGCATGTGACATCATAGTGCCCAAAGACAAACAAAGGTTTCAGCAAAATATCTACAAATTTACAAAAACAGATTCCAGCCTCTTAGCCACCCTTTCCTCTAGCACCACGGCCCCCCTTCCATCGAGGTGCAATCCCTCATTGCTATAGAGATTACACTTATAGAAAAATAAACCTGGTGCTCTAGGAACCCAACCCTTCTCTCACGCACCAAGAATGAACCACTGAATTTTCACATTGAGATATCAAATCTGATCCAATCACAATGGCAAAATTAAACTGGTAACTGTATTCCACTTCTCTTCTACCCCCTTTCAGTTGAACTAAAGAAGCTTGAGTTTTAAAACCTTTTCAAGTTTGCTTAATGAGTCCAGTTCCTTAAAACGTGATAATTACCTTGTATATCTGTCTGTCTGATTTGTAGAACAACATTACAAGAGAACATGAAGATTGTGACTACTAGTTAAAAGAATCAAGCTACAGTACCTATCCTGCTCAATTAAAGGAAAACTATACCCCCCAAACAATGTAGGTCTCTATTAAAAGATACTGAGTAAAACAGCTCATTTGTAAAACCCTGCTTCATGTAAATGAACCATTATCATAATAATATACTTTTTTAGTAGTATGTGCCATTGGGTAATCATAAATAGAAAATTGCCATTTTAAAAAATAAGGGCCGCCCCCTGAGATCGTAAGATTCACTGTACTCACATACAAACCACATGTAAGGTCACATGAGCCAATTAACAGACAGAGTTCTGCCTTTTGCTTCCTCACTTCTTCCTGTTACAGTTAGTGTTGTAGTACTGTATTTCTGGTCAGGTGATCTCTGAGGCAGCACAGATAGAGTCACGAAATGGTGGTTCAAGGCAAGAGATGTAAAAGGGCAATATTTATGTAAATATATATTCCAGTTTGGTAAGATTCTTTAATATGTCATTCAGTTTGATATAAACTATCTGTTGCTTAAGTATTCATTTTGGGGGTATAGTTTTCCTTTAAGTCGTTACTTGCCGTAGGGTAGATAATTAAATGGGAAACTTTAAAGATTATGAGCCCTATTTGCAATTTTTAGGATAATTATTTTAAGAAAATGACATGGGAAGGCCTATTTACTAAAACTTTACTTTTACTCACTCTGATATAAAAAGAATTTCAACCCAAACTCCCAAACCTGAATCCCGTTAAATTACCAATATTCTTCTCAAAAAAAATGGTGCATGAAAAAGTTGTGACAAAATCGTGTGACAATTCCAATCATGCAAATCAATTTGCCGATTGAATTGTATGTTGTCACTGTGACAACTCTAATTGACTTCTACTTGATTTTGACAGGTTTTAGGTGTATTTACGGATTAAACATTTTTGCAACTTCAGCATAATAAGAGTTTTTTCCCTCTGAAAATTCTAGTTTTTCCCCTTGAAAATTCAACCAGAAAAATCCAAGATAGATAAATAGGCCCCTAAGAGTTTTGGATATTGGGATTGTCCAACTGTGGAAGAATTACCCTTAGTGATAGAAGGTGTAATGCAGATAGAGCAGGATTTAAAGATACAATATACAATAAAGCTATACCTTTCATTGTAACATAACACATCTTTTCATCATTTACTTTTCACTGTGTGAGATAAACTGCACCATTAAATCTTGCTTTATCTGTGTATTCAATAAACGCCTAATTATTTCCACAGAAAGCTATAATCCAGGTTACATCTATTAATATTGCCTGGACCTATTTTCCTGGTGACAATAAATTATATAACCCAATTGTTGTAGACTATTTCATCCAGGCTGCAATATTACTGCATTGAAAAACATAACCATGGATATTGCCTATGCATATATATCAAGCATGGGAGAAAATATACTCATAGGTTCTGTTAAGTGCACAGATTTATTTTTTTCCTTTCATCTTATCTTCTGCCACCAAACAGGGGCTTAGTTATTAAAGGAATAATAATGTAAACATACATTTCACATACATACATAATTAATACATTAGTGATAACAATGATGTAACAGATGTTCAGTGTGAATCAACTGTATATGCAAGCAAATTACAAAGAGGTTGTTGTACATATTTCTATTTCAATAGACAAAGTCAGCAAGGTTAAAAGAAGTACAAATGCTGAACTTGGATTTGCTCACTACATAGTTTCTTTTTTTGTATATTTTGATGCAATCATTCAAATTCAAGAGCAAATGCAGATATTGTGGACAGTCTTCACTCAAATTAAAGTCGTCTGTAGTTTGTATGAACATGCGATATGCAGCCTGTGTGCATACATTATCATTTTCACCATTATTGGCTCTATCTGTGATGTGACACGAGCACAGTCAGCAGCCCTGACCTAGCAGTCAGTTATGTTAATGTGTCAATTAAGAGACTGGAAGCAAGTGAACATAGGGAGATTAAATAATTTCACTGCATTTATACATCTCCTCTTTGTGCATCAATTTAGTCTATGCTGCAATGGCAGATTCATGTGCACACACATAAATGGCTAAATCCGCTCTACATCGTTTTTAATGTCGACACAAATACATTTATTTGTAAAAAATGTGGCAATAAACGTGCATTTATAAGTTAATAGCGTCCACTTTTTTTTGGCCAGTGGCAAACACACCATTTTTTTCCCACTGGCATAGACATGGCATTGGTGGAAAGCACAATTGAAGTGAAGTTCCACCACTCTCCATTCATTTCTATGGGATTTTGAAATGCGTATTTATAAGTATGAATTTTCACTTACCATAGAAATGAATGGAGAGTGGCAGAATTTCACTCTAGAGGACTGGCGATCTCTAACTTCACTTTTTGAGACTAAACTAAGCCAGGTGGGTGGAGTAGGGTAAATGTAACAAATATACCTGGTGCCGCCTGCTCTCTGTGCCGGACAAAGTCTTCTGCCTCTTTTCTGGATTGTGCTGCGCTCAGTTAACTCCGGTTTATCCAGAGCACTGCATGGTATCATTGCATAAGGGTTCGAAATTCAAATATTAAAAGGGGCCTTGGGCTAGTTTTCACTGCCCAACGTAACGGTTCTTTCTAGTTCCTGGGTGCTGTCAGTATTATTCTCTGGTTCTGATTTCTTGTGTTTGACCCTTGCCTGTCCCTGATTTCACCAGCCTGCTGCCTGTATTGATTCCTGACTGTTTGTGACAACTTTTCTGATTTCCGTTTTGGTACTGTGTTGATTCTCCTGTGTATGACCTTGGCCTGTGACCCTGACCTTGCTACTGCTACCTACCTAGGCACTGCATTACCCATCTGGTTTGACCCGGCCTGTTCTTTTCTATGCTACTGCTCCTCCGTCCTATCACTACAAGTTCAGTTCCCGTGCTCGCCCAGAACTCTCTCCCTTGTTCTCCCGCATTAAGACATTTCGGCATCTGAGTAGCGGAGGGCTCCACTCGAAGCCAAAAGCGTCTGCTAAAGGCAGAAGAGCGGGCTTAGACCGGAACCTTAAAGTTAGTTCTGTGTTTGGGATACCGAACATTACAGTAAATGGTGGTCCAATAAAGTAATTCAAGACTGTGCTCATATCATTTTAAGGCCCTGCTGCCAGAAGTCAAAGGGTTTACATCAGTTGGGACAAAAGATAGAATTGTAGCTACAGAGCTGCACTTATACACCCTGTCTGCAGCTGGCAGATATAGACCACAATGTTTGCACCATTAGCGCCTAGGAAACCGTTTGATTGGGAAATATGTATTCCAGCAACTGTTCACACACCCTGTAACAAGAAGTGATTTACAATTTATGGAAATCCGTGTACCCCCTTTTTACGGTAAATGCCTTGCCAAGGGTATAAAAATTTGGACAAATAGGGATGACATTTAAAGCTCTCCTTGTCATACTTGCTAAGTGTGACATTGTGACAAGCTTCCCAAGATTACAATGTTTTGTCTAATAAACTAATACTCTGAAGAACCTTGTCTTGGAATCTTGCTTAATAATAAGGTTCTGGTAAGCAAATTACCAACACAATGTACTCATGTCCATCAAGTTTTGTGAGCATTGATAGACAAGACATTGGTCCATCAGCTCACACATGGGCTGGATTTCAACATGAAAATGATAAACTATACATATTTGTGCTGAAATCCACCAGGAGCAAATCAAAACCAACTTAACCACAATTAATTAGATAAAAGATTATAATAATGCAAGTAGACAAGTTATTGTTTTACCCTTTTAAAGGGAGCAGTTCACAGTCTCCTGCATCCAAAAAACTATTGGACTCCAACCAGACAGCTGCAAAGTTTGTCAACTAAATGTCTGTTCAGCCCTAATACAAAGCAATATGCATATCATCTAACATATAAGAAATTATTCTATTGGATATAATAACATGTTCTTAGCTATTTTAATTAAAACTTGAACGCAACAGAAATGATCATAAGAAACTTTAATAAGCATATGTTGCATTTGAATAATAATTATACATTTACCAATTACCAATGTTATGGGGCACAAGTGCTTTGGGTGCTAAATTGGGTGTAGATGGGGTAAGCATGGGGGATTGGGGGCATGCAAGTGAAAAAAATTCAAGAATATTTCAAGGTAATTCTGGTACCCTTCTCTCCAATAAAGAGTTTTAAAATAATATTACAGAAAATATTAGACCATCTGCCCACTGCATATGAACTTTAGAGTGAAACAGATTATCCACAGATTTTTTTCGTCAATGTCATACCTAAAGGCAGGAACACTTTCCACAACACCTTTTTGGACATATTCGCCATCTTTCTGATTCAATTCTTTAACATCATTCAGTTTATTCTGTTTAGCATTTTTTTTTCTCAGGTTCCGTTATCTGGGAAGCATGTTATTGAGTGCAGGAGACTATTGCTACTTCATGCATGATACAACTTTCTTTGACATTACTTACACAGTCAGGGCATTAGTTATTGACTACTGAGGTGCGGGATGAACCAAAACCCGCTGTGACCTGTGGGTTGACCGTCTTTTGGGTAGGTTCAGGTAGAATTTTGGCCAATGATTGTGGGTTAGGGTTGGTTGCAGGTCAGATAATGGAAGTACACTTCTCCTCTGCTCTTAATGATTCCCTGTCTTGGAACCATAGGTGTACAGAGAAGTTGCTTACAGAGTGAGAAGAGGTGGGTAAGGTACAAGTCCTACAATGTGGTTAAGAATCAGGTGTGGGCTTAATTTTTTCTGACCCACACATCACTGTTATATACAACAGTAGTGCTTACTACAAGGCCCACACAGTGGTACTCCTTAGGATCTTTGAACCTACCTGTTTGAGTCCCTAGACTGGCAGGTCAAACCCAGGGTACAAACCCTGATGCTATATTTGTTGGAGCTTCTGACTGCTCTGATAATTACCCTCAGCTTTTGTCAGCTAATCCCACTGTCTTCCTCTCCTGAGGCCTCCTATCTCAGGCTCTTGAGCAGCACACATCCTCTCCAGCAATTGAGGCTCAAAGAGGCACAGTTTTATGCTCCCTCCCTTTTTGTAAAACAGGGAACTCTTTACTTCCGTGACCAATAAAAAAATGCCAGGGCAAATGCCCTAACCTTGAAAATTAAATCTTTCCCCCTTCCCCCAATAGATATATTTGGGTGGAATCTATTATTTTTACTTGTCATATACCTCACACTAACATGCATTCTTTAATTCATAACATGTTTAGGCTGTTTAGACTACCATGGTCACTCATCCCTATTTTCTGGATTGTTTGCTCGTTATTTAATTTATGCATTGATTGGATTCATTAACCTAATAAAAACACATCAGCAGGCCTTTCCCTGTTTCAGTTATATATACGCAGCTAAATTACATTGTTGGCAGCTTTAGTGCAGCAACGATGGGAGAGCTGCAGCTTATCTAGTTGAGTGCATTGCAAGCTACAGAAAACATTAATGAAATAGAAATATAAGTGCACACAAATAATGCCATTTCTTAAATAAAGTGTACACAAAAGGGCCAAATTGCACAAAGTATGTCTGTATAAATTTCTCTTTTTAAAGCATTTATTTTAGGCAGTGAATAATGTATTTATCCACAGTCCTCTTGTTTCATATAACAATTCTTCAACCCTTATAATCCTCTCCTCTACTCATTAGCTGAAAGCCAATAGAACAGAATAAATACATGTCAGTGGAAAATGACGAATGAGGGGGAACTGTGGTTTCTGGGGAATGACATACTAATCCATTGATGTTAATGGATGGTAGCACCATTACAGATCACTTTTGTAAAGATGCTTAGTCACCAAATGAAAGGGCTTTGAACAAAGACACATGCTGTCTGACCTTCCCTTTTCTATGTACTTGCCGGCTCAGAAGCTTTTCGATGGTTAATGTGCAATACATAACTGGCAGCCACATTTTACTTTTAAATGCCATTTATAGCAGTTTCCACTAAATATAATGAGTGTGTTAACTGACCAAAATAAACATGCCTACCAAATCTAGTTCTTGTGTTCTTTTATGTTAGTCTAAAACAGACACACACAAACAAGAGAAAGAAAAACATAACAAAAACAGAATATTAATGTACTAAAGAAAAGTAGCAAGAGAAAATACAAAATGGTAAAAATATTAAGTCTTTTTTAGGTTAGAGTAGAGAGGGAAGAAATCCATACAGATTAGTACAAAGGACATGTTTTGTTTGTTAACATTTGACACTACATCAGGGATGCCATATGATAGCAATTTATGCATATTGCCGGGGCACCCTCTTCTGTTACTCTACCCAAAAATAAATATCTAAAAAAGAGAAGCATAGGGTCTTAAAGACATATTCCCTACTGATTTTTGGAAATGGTATTGTGACACAATAGTAGATCTGTGGAATGTTAAAGAAAGATTATGGCCTGACAGCTTAGGAAGAGTAATGATTTTAGGTTGAAATTGCAAGTCATTGCGAGTCATTAACACCTTTTTAATGCTAGAAAAAAGAAAGGGAAGAGGAAATAATTATACATTTACCTATTACTATTTATATTACAGCTGTAATAAAAAAAATAATATCAACATTTCTTAAACAGTATTATTAAAATAAAAAAAAAACAAAAAATTATATATGTATATATATATAATATTGGAAAAATTACCTCTGCACACACTTCAAAAGGAGATGCTTTGCACTGGTGCCAGCATGTATTAAAATACAGATAAAAAAAAAATTGCCCTTGATTAGGAATTGGGAAACTAAGTTTGCCCAAGAGCAGTAACCCATAGCAACCAATAACATGATTGCTTTTAAACAGATGACTAGTAAATTGTAATTGATGATTGGTTGCTATGGGTTACTGCTCCTGGGCAAACTTAAAGCCTTTTATTATATAACCCCAAAAGTGTCATTATTTTTAGAAGAGGAAGCAAACATTGCTAGAATGCTGGTGCTTCTGCTTCAACAATTTTAAAAGTCTTATTGCTGCATTCTGGTATAGTATCATGGAACTGGTTACAGGACATCTGTTCTCTGTTACTGCTTCTATGCTGTGTTATAAAAATCATTCTTATTTTACTGATCCTTAAACTCTATATTTTCCCTCATTTGGACTTTGCTGATTTAACTTGTCATTCCATTAAGAAATCTAACTAAAGGTTTAATACTCAGTAGATATTAGTGGGGGTAGTAGTTTTGGGATATTTTCTGCTGCTCTGTCAAGAAGGGAACACAAATCCAAAACAGTTTATTTTACAAGAATACATTTCTTCACAGTCCCAACACTTGTCATCCAAACATAGAAAAGAAGGGGTGCTTTACAATGCAGGACATAATGCAGAGTGCAAAAATAGGTTGCAATTGGCCTTTTTTAGTACTTTGCACACTACATCCTGCACTTTTTAAGTAGCTGCAAGCATGCGGCATGTCACTTTTGATTGAGTTCTGCATGTATTAGGCAACACTATTTCCAAAAGGAGCAGAACTCAGCAAACCCTGGGCCACAAGTACTTTTTAACTAAGCACAAAGGGGTACACGCTTACACCTTACCACTTTTAGGGGAATGTAATAAAAGTCGCAAAGAGCAAAACAATTCGCACCAATAAGACTAAAAATCCACATCTCGCAATGTAATATTGTTCCTTAAACTGTTATTGCATTGTGAATTTTAATTGCGCATTGCGAATTTTAATCACTCATAAGAAGTGCTTGAAGGTGTCGTAATCTTTTGGAGCAAACATAACGACTTTTTCATTAAGAAGTTTTATTACATTGACTGCGCATTGGCGCAAACTATAAAATTCGCAAACGGTCTTTCACTGTCGGAAGTGGTCGCTAAACAGTTTCCGGGCTCGCAAAAGCTATATTAAATTCGCACAAAGCAAAATTTGTTTGCGCAAAGGCATAACTTTTCACATTGCGAATAGTTTTTCCATTAGCGATTTTTATTACATTCCCCCGTTTGTCTCTTATGGTAAAGTAAATGACTCCTAATAAGTCTCTAGAAGTTATGTACAATGCCCCTCGTAGTGGGAATTTTTTTGGCACTTTGCCCACTGTGCGGGGCATTGTACAAATAGTTCAATATTCCAATAGCATAAGTACACTGTGAATAGAACATTGGTGGTAAGGACAGTGCTAGCTGCACCTACTGGCATTGTGCTAATCACTGAGCACTGGATTTTTTATCTCATGTCCGTGGCACAGCACAGTGTGCACAAGCGCTCTTGCACCCTTTAGTAATCACACAACAATGTTGAAGCAACAACATAGTCAGCAGACACAATATCCCAGCATGCTTAGCCTTTTTGGTAGTATTTTCCAAACGTTGTCAGCGACAGACAGAGATTAGAACCAGGCCATGTAGTATTGGCACCAAGAACTGCTACATGGGCCGGCACCTTGTCTGTCCACTTTTCATCTCCCCTGCCACTCATTCCATACCAATTGATCTGCACTCTTTACTCTACCAACCACATAACCCCTGCTATTACTCCTCCTATGCGCCCTGAGCTATAGTTAACTTTTGATGTACATTCATATTTTGAATAATATTTTTTCAAGTGTCAGTATCACTTTAATTCCAGCCCTGCCAGAGACTACAAGACTGAGCCTTCGTATACTACTCCAGTTCAACCTGATCGAATGAAGTCATAGGAGTGTCCTACAAACTGGGAATCAGACCCACCCAATCTCATTCCCACATAAAACCAGCCGTAGTACCCAGTTTGTTAAAATTTTTACAGGTCTACACGCTGACGTTTCTTGTACTTTTTTGGTACAGATGTTTGAGATGCATGTTTGAGTGCACCTAAACACGTGAGATAAATGATTACATTTTATTCTTCCTGGTTTTATCCACCAGACAAATTTGTGTATCTACAGAGCTGTCGTACATTGAGTTTTTTTAGAATGCAACATACATAGTCATACACATTAAACTCCAATACAATGCATATAGACTAAATATATGCATTCTAATATTCAGATGCACAAAAAAAATGCCCAAGTGTAAGAGCCCTAAGGGCTAAACTACACAGGAGATTTTGATCAGATTTTGTGGGTCAAATTTTCTCTGATCTTGCAAACTAAGATTTTGTTGGATTTTACAAAACTTGACCCCATAGCTATAATGTAAAGTCAGATCAGATAAAGTTGTGTTTTTGTCATGCACCTACATCCAACATTCAAGGGGGATTGTTTACTAAAATTTCACTTTTTTTCCTCATATTTTATCAGAAACAAACTCAACCTAACTCCATCCACAAATTTGGCTTATTTACCAATATTTTACAGTATTTACTATATTTCAGATTTAAAAAAAAATTCTAATTTTTCAAGAGTTTAAAAATAAAAAACTTAAAAAATTAGAGTATTAATTTGAATTGTACTACCTTATCGAATTGCCACTCGAACAACTCACGTTTATCGAGTTTTCAATCGAAAACCAGCATCAAAAACCGCAAAACTCCCAAAATTTGTGAAGGTTAAAACATCTTCAAATGATTAAAGGGACTGCTGACATTGATTTTAAATGAATCTGACTGGTTTTTTGATGGATTATTTTCAGAATCAGACTTTTAGCAAAATAATCAAGGCAAAATAAATCTTGAAAAATTTAGGTTTTTCACTAAACAAATTTGACCAGAAAAAAAACTCCACCAAATTTGACAGTAGGTAGCAGGTGTTTTTCTTGGAATGCAATGTTCTTCTTCCACCATGCAAAGCGCTTTTTATTATGACCAAATAATTAAATTTTTGTCTCATCAGTCCAAAGCACTGTGTTCCAAAATGATTGTGGCTTGTCTAAAAGAGCTGTTGCACATAACGAGCTTCTCAGTTTGTGGCGCTTTCTTTTCTTTTCACCCTGCCATATAGATGCTCTTTGTGCAAATTGCGCTGAATTGCAGAACGATATACAGATACACCATCTGCAGCAAGATGTTCTTGCAGGTCTTTGGAGGTGATGTTTGGGCTGTCTGTAACCACTCACATCCTCTGCCTGTATTTTTCTTGGCCTACCAGTCCTGGGTTTTACAGCAACTGTGCTTGTGGCCTTCCATTTCCTGATTACATTTCTTACAATTGAAACTGACAGTTAAAACCTCTGAGATAGTTTTTTGTAGCCTTCCCCTAAACCATGATACTGAACAATCTTTGTTTTCAGATCTTTTGAGAGTTGCTTTGAGGATCCCCTGCTGTCACTCTTCAGAGGAGAGTAAAACAGAAACACAACTTGCAATTGGCCACCTTAAATACATTTTCAAATGATTGAACACAGCTGCCTATGAAGTTCAAGGCTTAGACAGCTAATCCAACCAATTTGGTGTTGCCAGTAATCAGTATTGAGCAGTTACGTGCATTCAAATTAGCAAAATTAATTGATTTAATTTCATACAACTGAATACTGCTTCACTAAAAATCTTTGTTCAGAAAACACCCCCAGGACCCCCAGATGTTCCTGGGAAATGAAAGACATGTGTTGAAAGTGGCGTAAATTTTTATGCAGGCTAAAAGGGGTTCCCAAACTTTTTCATATGACTGTGTATATATATATATATATATATATATATATATATATATATATATATATATATATATATATACACACATCAGGCAATAGTATTTTTCCATCAATGTCAGGAGATATAAAAGATTAACGTGGACAGTTAGTTACATTTTTCATGCCAAATGAATTATATAACTGTGTGACATAGAGCCAATATGTACTGTAAAAACAACAGATATTGAAAGTGGAAAATTACAGAACCCACAAAATAGAGTGTATTTATAGCTTCTACTCATGATTCATTTTTTTTCAGGTGATATTTATCAGTATTAGAAGATAAGGCAATAGACTTATTTTGACACTGAACTTAATCTCAATCTATCCGTTCACAAGAACCTCCATTTCGAGTATAGACTCGTTCCTTTTTACGTCAGATCGTTACTAGTTTGATTACAAAGCTTTCTGCCAGTGGATGTCTTTGGTGAGAGAAAACAGAGAGCTTAATTGCATTTTCCTATCTTTGCTGCAATGACTGCTAAATTATATTGCCATATTTTCATAGTTTTATCTGTGTCTTAAAATGCGCATGGGTTACAGTTTGCAATAAATGTCAGTTTTCCATTAATCAGCTAAATTGAGAATACATTGGCACTGTCACACTGCATTAGCCTGCTAATGAAAGCTGGAGAAGAGTGAAAACAATACTGATCACTTTACATTACCGTATGTGTATGTGTGTATTTGATAACTGTATGCTGTGATTCAGAACATGCTCATGAATATATCTGCATGCAGGCAATGTATGAAAGACTAAAAGCATTCATACCAAGGACTGATATGAATTCAGCAGTAAGTGAAACTCTAATAGCAGCAAATGGGTTCAGTTATTTTTTGACATAGTAGGGTTATACATTATATAGTGAATAAAGTACCCCCTATTGTAAAATATAAGGAGGAGTCACCGAGGAGTTCCAAGACCATATATGACCTGCTTTTATACAGGTCATGGAACTCCAATATATCCTCATATTTTCCAACAAGGGGTACTTTGTTTTTATTATAATACACAAGCTTTAGTGAGTCCTATGACAGAAATTACTTCAACTGATGACATCA
>CM076689.1:38371996-38386996 GCA_038501925.1 Xenopus petersii | reverse complement strand
AAATCTTTTTTAGACTGCATTTTAATAATTTTACTTTTTTCAGAAGGTCAACCTTGATTCTGTCCTTTGTTCATCTCATGTCCAGTTGCTGTCCTGAACTGCATAAAGTCACCGTTTTATATTTGCTGGTGCACTTGCCCACTAAAATCCCATTTTATTACAAATTAGCAAAAATCATTACTAACCTGCTTCTCTGTATGTTTATAAAGCAATTAGAATTCCACACTTAAGGATGTCTCCTTTCTCCTTTTCCCTGATGTCATATTTTCATTATAATTAATTGTAAAGTGTTCACGTCAAAACTACTTTCCATTATTTCCTCCTATTCCTAGATATTCTGTCAGATTAATACATACATTACACTGCTCACGCATAGTTCCTGTCTGTAATATTACCACATTGTGCCTTTCATGATTAATTAAAGTGGATCTAAAGTCAAATATATAATTAAAGTGCATTTGACTTTCATTTTTTATTTCAGTTGGATGGAAGTTTCTATTTTTGTTTTTCAAAAGCTGCGCATAAGTAGAAATAGTGCTACAATAAAGCATAGCATAGAGTTAAGGTGGAAATTTATATAAGGTTGTGTAATAAAAGTGATAATTTCTCCCAATCAGAATTTCACCTACAGTATATGTTCCTACAAGTACATATACATTATATATAATTTGTCTGTTATTTTGAACACAAAAAGTACAAATCAGGTGCAAATTCTAAAAGAAAAGTGGCTTTTTAAATCATATACTGTAGAGTTTTAAAGAGCTTAATAAAAACCAGGTTTTTATTACAGTTTTTAATACTTATACTCTGTTACTTTCTCAGATGGAGGAGGTAGAGCTCCGGAACGGGATTGAGAAGCTTCAGGCAAGATTGCTTTCCTCTAATATGGACACGAAACAGCAGCTACAGTCCATCTTTGAGTCAATGATTGCCAAGAAGCAGTCACTGTGTGAGATGCTTCAAGCATGGAACAAAAGGTTATTTTAATCCTATTATGAAGCATGCATTTGAGCTTTTAAGATACTGAGAGGACTCAGTAGGATGTGAAGCAGTAACAGGTAGAGACTAAATTGCCCTTGCATTCAAACCATTGTGTGGATAAGCTGTCCATTTGAGAACAAACATGCCAGCATTCACTCATACTCAAGGGATATTCTGCCTTTTAGAGCAGCGGAAAGGTCAATCCTTTCGAGGCTTCTGTTCACAGTATTACATATCTGAAAAATATGTTAGGTTTCATTAATGACGTGGAACATTTTATAGTCAGTCAGTCAGTGCCCATTGTAATATTAAACACAATGGGAGGAATTAAATATTATTACATCTACCTGCAACTGTGTGAAGCTAATGTCTCTGAACTGGATTTATTATACTAGGTTGCTAAGCAATAACTGGTAGCTTTCAAAGAGAACACTATAATGACTTCTCTGTGGGTCTGGTAGAACAGATATGAAGAAAAAAAAAGTTTGAAATCTTCCCACTTGTCCGTTATTTCTTTGCTGCACCCAATCGTGCTGTCACATTCTCGTGTTTCTTTTCTGCTGTTGAGTTGGAATGCCTCCCCCACTTTATTCCTCTAGCTATCCATCTCTCCTTGTGCTTCTAATCTTTTATTCATAAATGCCAGGATATCCTGTAATGCTGTGCAGCATGATGTGGTTGCAAAATTACAGTGACAGCAGTCACAAATATCACAGCAGGCTGAAGCAAAACACAGTGAGTCTTCTAAATCCAAGAACTCTTGATGAATTAGATTTGATCACTTATGTGTCTCTAATACTATATTAAATTATCTGGCATGCTCATGAAGCTGTTCATTACATTAGTTAATCATAGTTCTCTTAATATTTTACTGAAATATCTTTATGCTTATTTGCTAAATATTCAGTCCACATTTACATCAGTTTTTTTACTTGAATTAGCTTCAGACTTTAGAGGCAGCAACACATTTCAAGGACATCAAAATGTTCCCTCAAGAAAGTTTATAATTATTTCTATGAGATATTCAGTCAGAGGAAGATCTCTGTCTCGTGTTATAGATGGAACTGCCCTAAACCACTGTACAGCTGGTCATGTTTAATAGTTTATGGTTTTAAGATTAGCCTTTCTATTCTGCATCTGGCCCACAACTGAAATTCCCTGTCTACAGTTAATTCTGCAGCAAACTAACACTTTGGGGCAGATTTACATAGGGTCAAATATCGAGGGTTAATTAACCCTCGATATCCGACTGCCAAAGGTAAATCCTTCGACTTCGAATATTGAAGTCGAAGGATTTACCGCAATTAGTTTGATCGATGGATTTTAATCAATCGACCAAAAAAACCTTAGAAAGCCTATGGGGACCTTCCCCTAGGCTAACATTGAGGTTCGGTAGGTTTTAGGTGGCGAAGTAGGGGGTCAAAGTTTTTTTTAAAGAGACAGTACTTTGACTATCGAATGGTCGAATATTCGAGCGATTTTTAGTTTGAATCATTCAATTCAAAGTCTTATTCGAAGGTCGAAGTAGCCAATTCAATTGCTGAAGTAGCTAAAAAAAACATTCAAAATTTGAAGTTTTTTTATTCTATTCCTTCACTCGAGCTAAGTAAATGGGCCCCTTTATTAATACCAGTAAGACATGACTATGAAGATTTTCATTCATCCAGGTCATGGTATATCTAGTATAGGTCAATCTAAAAACAACTGGACTTGCTGAGTAATCAATGACCAGTAAGATAGCAGCAAAATGTATTTTTCGTTGATATTGTACATAGCCTTTTTTTTTATATTTTTTCATTTAGTCTGCAAAATACATTTTACAAACAACAGTTGCATACAGTTTAGTTAATCAAACCTTTGAAAAAAAAAATAAAGACCTCCAACTGTGCAGAACAGTGGGATTCAAAGTACTGAGTATTAGAGTATACTTATATTTTATTTGTTCCATCAAAACTATTGTGGGAGTAGTAAAACTGAAACAAAGGCAACATGTGTGGGAAAATAGAAGGGCTATTTAATATAAAAATCATATCCTTTATTTACAAACTTATCACAATGAAGCCCTTTTTTAAGATGGTGTTTTTAATCTTAATTCCAGAGACCATTTGATGTTCTGATTTTAATATTCAAAACTGCATGCCTGCATTTGTAGATTTGTCTAAATGATTATATTCCCTAGCTTTTATACATTGCATTTTAAGATTAAACTTTTCTCTGCAGGTTGCAAGATCTTTTTCGGCAAGAAAAAGGTCGTTAAACGCCCTTCAGTGCCTGCTAGTCCTGGAAGAATGAGACAGGGGGAAGAAAATAAGGTAATGACTCAATAGCATGTCTGTCTTGCAGCGCTGGGGTTCTGAGTTTAATTCCAGCTTGGGCTATGTGCAAAGAGTTTTTTTTTTATGTTCTCCCCATGTCTGCACTGGTTTCCTATGTGTACTACGGCTTCATGCACTACTCCAAACATATCAGGTTCATCCCACAACCCAAAAACATAGAGGCAAGTTAAGTGGCTGCTGCTTAAATTGACCCTACTGTGTGTGAATGTGTCAGGGAACTTTTTATTTACCCCTCGGTGCAGATTTTGTCCTCGGGAGTTCACAGCCGTCATGTTCTTTTCTTCGTTAAACTTCGGAAGCAGACTGTCATTTTTAGCGCATGTGCAGTTGGAGTAATATTCTGGTCCCAAACCGAAAGTCATGAAAACTTCTGAAAATTTTACGTGACATTTTTCGTGACTTTCAGAAATTTTCGTGACTTTCAGCACATGCGCAGTTGCGGCGAAAACGATGGTCTGCTTCTGAAGTTTAACAAAGAAAAGAAGATGGCGGCCGTGAACTCCCGAGGACAGAATCTGCACCGAAGGGTAAGTAAAAAGATAGGTGCATTTGTCCCGGGTAACCGGTAGGCTGTGGGGGGAGAAGGGAGGGGGGTCTGCGTAGGGTAGGGGGTTTTATGTTACAGGTTGAATTCTCCTTTAAGACTGTAAACTTCACTAGGGAATGGACTGATGTGAATGTATTATCCCTGTAAAGGGCTGTGCAAAAATGTTGAATTGCAGCCAGGAATCAAATAAAGGTAATGCTTTTACTGTTTAGTTCCAGCTTGAGCTTTTAATGAAAATTACTATGTATGAAATATCCATGTTTTTTGTGCTATTTTCCTCTCTAAATAAGAAAACGTAACCAGTTTCATTTTAGCAATTCTTGGTCCTGAAGAGCAGAAGAAGAGCAGATATAACTAATTACCTTACTGAAAAGCCCCTGATACTGACCCGCTCAGAGGCTGGAGTTTAGGAAGTGAGGCGATTTAATTGTTCAAAGGAAGATAACGAGCTCTGAACCAATTGCTTTGTCTATAAAGGGAGATGTGGAAGAAGTTTAGTTAAAAAGTTACACTAATATATGATATATTATATAGATATATATTATGCTCATTTTAGGTATCTTAGGTTTAAACTGCTACTTTAAGTCTAAAACATGCTGATGACTAAATTTCCTCTTGGATTTTGTGTTTGTACATCAGATCTACTCAAGGGAAAACAGTAACCGAATAAGCTGGTAGCTGCATGAAATCTAGTTATCCATGCTTGTCAGTAAAGTTGCCATTGTTTGTCTCTAGGTATTTCAAATGACAGCAGAAACCCTTGTAATTCTGTTTTTGCAGACAAACGTTCCCATTAGTTTCTCATGCTAATGTTGTACAGTTCCTGCTGATGCAGCACAGCTGTTGCTGAACAGTTTGTTTGTATCAAATCTCTGTGGCAGGTGTATATGCTACTGGCAACTCTAGAACATCTGGTCTTCTTTTAACATGTCATAATAAGTGGAATAGTAAAGTAAATACATCGGAGAAGGATTCTATCTCCAACTGTCACCTACAAGTCACACCATCGCCAGCAGCTAATGCTGACACCTGGAGGGCTGTAGATTCTTTTATTCCTGGATGTATATGTCTATAACTAAAATAGATAAATCTAAAACAACAAAATATATGAGCACACAGTATAAATCGCACTATTCCAATAGTTAAGTAGTCTGAGGAAGTTGTGAGTTGGAGTTCACACCTGACCTGTAAAACTCTTCCACAATTATTTTCCATTTTTCACATTTAATAGAAGGTGTAATGGAGCCCTGTAATTTATACCTCCCTTCATTTATTCAGAGGTTCTCCTTACTTGTGGCAGTAGAATCGAGCGCAAGCATGGCATGCCCCAATATGCTGCTGACATTCATAAACTTGTGCCACATCTATAAAACATCCTGTTTTGTGTTCTCATTGAAAAATCTCCCATAAACTGGATGCTGGGCAGTTTTCTGGGAAGTTACCCTGGTGATTACCATTCTGATAAAATACTGATCTGTTATCCAGAAACCCATAATCCAGAAAGGTCCAGATTAAAAGAAGGCAATCTTCCATATACTCCATTTTAAATAAATACTTTAAAAATGTTTTTAAAGGTGTTGTTCACCTTTGAGTTAACTTTTAGTATGAGAGTGATATTATGAGATTTTCTATTGGTTTTATTTTTTTTTATTATTTGTGTTTTTTTAGTTATTTAGCTTTTAATTCAACAGATTTTCAGTTTGCAATTCCAGCAATTTAGTTGCTAGGGTCCACATTACCCTAGCAACCATGCATTGTTTTGAATAAGATACTGGAATATGAATAGGAGAGGCCTGAATAGAAAGATGAGTAATAAAAAGTAGCAGTAACAATACATTTGTAGCCTTACAGAGCATTTGTTATTTAGATGGGGTCAGTGACCCCCCATTTGAAAGTGGGAAAGAGTCAGAAGAAGAAGAAAGCAAGTAATTAAAACTATAAAAATGAAGACCAATTGAAAAGATACTTAGAATTAGCCATTCTATAACATACTAAAAGTTTACTTAAAGGTGAACCACCCCTTTAAATGATTTCCTTTTTCTCTAATAAAACAGTCAGTACCTTGTACATGATCCAAACTAGGTTATTGAGATATAAATTTTCCTCCTTGTTGATGGGGAAAAACAATCCTACTGGGTTTATTTAATGTTTAAATGTTTTAAATAGACTTAAGATATGGAGATCCAAATTACGGGAAGATCCCAGAAACAACTAAGGTCCTAGTACACACACACACGACACACACACATTTTTTTTTAAATTTGACGTGAGGTTAGATGTCATAATTTCCCAAGTGCCCTTAGCCATGTGACTTGTGCTCTGATAAACTTTAGTCATGCTTTAATGCTGCAACTGCAAGTTGGATTTATGTCACAACTCTTCTCCCCCCGCCCCAGCAGCCTATCAACAGAACAATGGGCAGGTAAGAATAGAGCAGCTTTTCGTGAAGGATTCAGCTACCAGAACTGACAGCACCTCTATGTTTCTATGTTGCTGCCACGTCTCTGAAGTGGGATAATAGCACTGCTGATAATAGAAACTGCCCCTTTGGGAAATGGGCAAAGCTGGCAATACTGTCTCCCATTCACTTCATGATGAAGAGGAAATAAATTATTTGCAATGCACACAGTGTGATATAGTGAAAAAAACGACACCATATAAATCATGATAGAATCCCTTTAATTCTTTTTAATCCACTACAGAATATAAAATAGGAATCTAGAAGCCTTCAGATGCTGAATGTTTTTCTCTGATAATGCCATTCCCAAATACGACAAAATGAAAAATTAGGTAATTGCTGGCCAAGCTCTAGTCTCTTTCACACCTTCCAAAATACGTAGCTGTCACTTGAAATGTGGTTGAATGGCTATTTAACAATGGAACTCAAGTTCTTTCTAAATTTCCATTGTAACTCTGGTATGCACACTTTTATAAACGGTGCACCCACAGCACTGTCCCAGCTGCTTTCTTTTTCTTGGAAACTCAGAACGTTTTATATAAAAAAAAAAATGCCATACACTTTATATGCACTGTAGTGTTGGTGATCAAACAGAAAAGTAGGCAGTCAAAGAGCAGGGACACTACTCAGATGTGCATATCGAAAAGTCACATACTCGTATCCTAGGATGACGTGCCCTTTCATGCATGGAAGGCAGAAGGCTTTCTCTTTTTCTTTTTTTTGGGAGAGGAAGGGGTTAGGCAATTAATGTAAATAAAATGTTTAATGTGAACATCTCTGTAGCTAGGCTGCTACTATTGGATGTTAAAGATATATTCCATTTGCTAATGATTTGGGGCATGTGCACTCCATGTTCTATTCAGTGAGTTGTTTTTCTCATACTGGTTAATGCTTACTTCATGATGTTATCCATAGTGTTCTTGCCCCACATTTAAGAACATAAAATTGCCTAGTGTAAATAACTAGTTTTCTTTTTCTTTTCAACACTGCCGGTTATCTTTTAGAATTATGTTCCTTTAAACAAAAACTGTTTCCCTATATCCTTTGAAAATGAAATTATATTAAGGTCGTTGTATGTAGGGCTTAAGGTTTTCTACAAAATGATCTAACCACATGAGTATTGGTTGAAATGGATCACCCACAGCTTTGAACCAACACAAAGTATATTCCATCATCTTCATTATGCCTTTGAAATTTCAATGTGCGAGTATTATCTGTTCACACCTGGACATCCTTTTTTTAAAGTTATGAGCCACAAAGCAGTGTCAAAGGCAATCATTCACATGTCAGAAGAGATATTTCACATCTTGAACATGGCATTTATTTTCGCTTCTCAATCTGCTTTTAGAGATGCCTAGGTCAGTCACACAATGTAACAGGCACTTTTCTTCTGATACACTATAGACTTGCAGATTGTGATGGAAATGTTCTTTTTTTCCTTTTATTTGCAGGGTTATGCTTTGGATGCATCTCCATGCAACTCATTTCCTGCACAAAATGGGGAGAGAGGTTTCTAAACTGAAAGCTTTTAGATTCCCAAACAAATGTGTGAGGCAATTTTTTTTATCTAATATATTATATATATTATATATCTAATGTGTTTCCAATTACTATATTGTAAGTAAGAAATTATGTGTAAGAAACTTGCCACGTAAAAACGATGTCCATGTGCAAGACCACTTCCATTATTGAGTTATTATCTCTGAATAGTTGGTGTTTATGTATACACACTGAATATCTGTAGGAATGGTTATGGCAATGGATTTTGGGTCCAGGGAGTGGCTGTGGGCATAAACATATGTGTAGAGAAATTTTGAGGGTACAGTATGTCATGTCTCTGAGATTTTGGGTTGATCTTTCAGCTGAAGACATTAAGGGGCAGATTTATCAAAGGTCGAATTGAATTTTCGAATTAAAAAACTAAGTATTTTTTGGGTACCTCGACCATCGAATAGGACGAATTTGACTTCGATTCGAATTGAAAATACTTAGAATTGTCGAAAATTGAAGTACTGTCTCTTTAAAAAACGTTGACACTTTAAACCTGTCGAATTGCTATGTTAGCCTATGAGGACCTCCTAGAACCTAGAGCCAAAATTTGGCTTCGTTTTAAAAAGTCAAAGTTTTTTTTTGAAAATCGTTCGATTCAATCGTTTGGATCGATCGATTCAAAAGATTGCTATGATCGATCGAACGATTTTACTTCGACCGAAAACGGGCAAACAATTCAAAAAGAAAAGTTCAACTATCGAATTTGGCCAATTCGATGGTCGAGTATTGAAGTTATTTAACTTCGAAATTCAACCCTTGATAAATCTGCCCCTAAGGGTCATCATCAGCTTACCTAACTTTGGCTTCACCAAGATGTGTAACTGTGTAAGACTCTGTAGTGGGAAATGAAGAATTCAGGCTGCTCCCAGTGACCTCAAAGCAGGTGCTTATTTTTGAATTCCTCCTTTGGAGGAAGTTTTGGTTGCATAAAAAAACAACTGCCTGTAGTCTCCAGTCTGTATAGGGTCTACCAGTACCCAATCTCAGGCCTTATTTGACACCTCTAGGAATGTTTTTATGCTTGTGTTGCTCCCCTGCTCTTTTTATATTTGAATGTGGCTCATGGGTAAAAAAAAACTTTGGGGATCTAGAGGAAGGCTAAAAAAAAGCCATATGAAGATTCTCCAATTTACCTCATAGGAGGAAAAAAAATCATAATCCTGGATCCTAGGGTTTCTTCTCTTAGCAATTAGATAAAGACAGGTATTTTAAAGGTATTACAATATCAATATCTACATCTTACTAAAAGTTATAGTTAATTATTATAGTTAAATTGGCAAATGTTGTTTAGGACTGTTTTTTTCATTCATGCTTTTTAAATTGTGATTAAATAAATTCCATGACATTCACAGTTTAAGAGAAAGTGAGTTTAGTTGTCATTTCAAAAACCTCTAAAACCACTAAAATGTTGATATAGGCCTTCACCTGTAGATCACAGTAGCCTTGAATATTATGTTTGATTAAGAAATCATCTAAGCCATTTAAAGGTATTAATAGCATTCATATCCTAACATCGACAAACAGGGCATTCCACACTATTACTGCTCTCACCATAAAGAATCACCTTTATTACATTTCTCAAGTTTATAGGGGTGGCCTCTTGTTTTTTGATATTTTTCAGGGGAAAAATATCCCCCACTCTCTGTCTATAATTTTCTGTAAGGTACTTGTAAAGAGTATTCATGCCTTTTCTCCAGAGAAAACAACACCAACCTTGACAGTCTTTCCTTATTAATTCTTTAATTCCTCTTACCAGTATAAATGCATGCCTCTGCAGTCTCTCCAGCTCATTAAGAGGTGGCCTTACCATGGACATATAAAGAGGCAAAATCACATTTTCATCCCTCAATGATGCCTTTTATTTATGCAAAACAATATTTTTATGCTCTTTAGTAGCCACTGAGAGTTACACAGTTTATTGTCCACAAAATCCCCAAATCTTACTTAGTTAAGGAAACCTCCAACACACTGCCATTTAGTGTATAACTGATATTTATATTATTTCTACCAAAGTGCATAACTTTGTATTAATTAGCATTGAACTTAATTTGGCAGCTTGCTGCCCACTTCTTAAATTTTGGCAAATCTCAAACGTTTTAAACGGGACCCGTCACCCAAACAAAATTATCCAAATCCTATTTTATCATGTTAGTCAAGCAAAATGAACTTTAATTACACTGTATAAATTATTTGAATATTGTTTTCATCAGTCTGGTAACTCATAATTATAGCAACCAGGCAGGAGCCATTTTGTGGACACTGTTATTAAGGCAAGCCTTGTATCATCTCAGAATCTTGTTGGTGCACCAGGGGACATGGACCCAATGTCCATCTCTATGCACTGGTTACACAATTAAATCGTTAAGAGAGCTGGGGGAATGTAGGGTGAGCGGTGACATCTAGGAAGTGCTGAATGTAAAGTGAAAGTAATTGCTTGCCCCACCTCTATGCCTAGGCATAGAGGCGGGGTTGGCAATATTTGACAGCTGATATTTTTAAACGAGTTTACAACAGCTATGAATGCTTTAATAAAAAAAAGAAATTGGATTTCATATTTAATTTAAGAAGGACTTTTATTATACAGATTTTTATTTCTGGGTGACGGGTCCACTTTAAACCCCTTCTGTTTTAAACGCTGGTGTTTTTAATTCCATTTTAAGCGCCCCATTTTATTAGCACAAACATACAAAGTAGCTGTCCAAATAAATTAGAAAGCGAACTTCTCCTTTACGGCAGTGTAAACAGTGAAATTCCAAGTACTTTGTCTCCTGAGCAATATCCAGAGGTGACTTTACTAGTGTATTTTAAATTACTGTTGCCTCCAATTCCCACCTTACTGATTTCTGTGGCATTTTTCACCTACCCATCACCAAGCTGCACAATGATTGGATGACAGAACACCCTGATTCGCCTTATTACTCAGTACCTTTAAGAGTAGAAATCTGTTAATGTTGCTGCTTGTAACCTGTAAGTGGTTGAAAGGGAGAACTGAAACATAACTGTTTTGTTATTATCATTACCCCCTTTTAGAGAGGTATTTATATAGCAGAGGTCCAGTAGAAAATGCCCCTACAAATTACTTTCGTATCTCGATAACCGTACTAAGGTTGTGACTTCAAATCATTGTTAGGTATGTGCATTTAATACATGTATGTGCAGTTCATGTATAAATGTAAAGCATACTTAGCAACTGGGTATGAAATCCCATTACAATTAAGTGGTTAAATCTGAGCGCACAAAATGTCCTTTCATTGTTTTATTGTCCTTGGAACAAACTATTCCCAAGAGGCTTTTGTACTGGCACTTATCTTTATACTTGAGTCATCTGTTTCCTTACTCAATCACAATTTATTTTCTTACAGTCTCCAGTTCTCTGTTTGTTATTGCCATTACTGTCTCAGATTTTTTTTCAAGATTAGATGTTTCCCTCATTTTTCATATTTAAATACACAATTCCTGTATGGAACTGTTATCATGATTTACAGTATATGACGGTGACCCCCCCCTCTTCAGTAAACTGCTCCTTGCTTAAGCAGTGAAGCGGTTAACGTTTTAATTGGCATGGACCCTGGAGCGCATTGCAGTATATTACTGGCCTATGCAGACACAGCTTATTACAGTCTTGAGTTTCTTCAGTAAGTAAAATGGTTTCAAGTCTGCCCTTATTGATATTAGTTCCATCATACACTTGCCATTATGTTCCATCATATATAAAGTATTGATAAACCAAAGGACCAGCAACATAAAGATACTTACCTTGTCAAACATCACTTCAGTTTGTGCCCCCGCAGAATCTCTAGGACATTTTGCAGCAATCTTGACATACCTGAGACTCAACTTTGTTTTCTGATATGTAACAAGGTTGTCACATTTAATAGCTTCCTTAGTTTCTTTGTAAAAAGAAAAACACAAAGGGGTCGAATAGATGCAATAGGAAGAGGAAAGCTCAAAATAAAGTTTGTCACAGGATGCTACTTAATACATCTCAGAATTCAAAAATGCATTAGATCCTTTCATGGAAATGGCAGAATGTTACAGTGCTAGATACTTTTGATGAGTGTATATATGTGCTAGAACAGACCTTGTTTTTGCCAGGATAAAACTAGAATCACAATGAATGAAACCGAGATTCAGAAAGCAGTGAACGGGAATCTTATGGGAGTTAAAGTACAGATTCTCATATTTGCTCTATTCCATGAATACTATATATTTGTGAAACTATAACATGGTGTTGGTTTATTTGCAGGTTATGATAGTAATTATACTGTACTAGAAAAGTATATGCTATAGAATTTATGTAGCCTTCTTATATCTGTGATATTGTGTTGGACGTGGATTATAATGCAGAATTCACGGTATTCTATTTCAAGAAGCATTTAACTAAATGTTGGTTCTCCTGTAAGGAAAGGATTATTGGCAGTTTGATGTTTGGCACTTCCGGTGTTTGATGTTCAATATCTTCTCTGATACTGGAAATAGATGGCAGTTTGATGGCAGATACTACTTGTTGATGGAATTTGTGTTCACAGTCAAAATATATGTAAAGTTTAGGCATAGCAGGTATCGTTTACAGTGCTTATTATTACAGGTAAGTTAATCAGCTTTCTTTGCTGGGCCACAGAATTTGCCATTGAAGTTTACAGACAGAGTTCCTTAAAGGAGAAGGAAATTTACTTACCCGACACCCTGGGCGGTGCTCCATTCCGCAGAAACCTGCACTGGCCTGCGGTTCTGCCAGCGAGCACAATGGAGTGATTGTCCTGCTTCTTCTGTCTTCTCGTGGCTGCACATGCACAGTAGCATGAAAAGCAGAACATGCTGGCTATTTTGTTCTACCACTCATGCATCTGCACTGGGAAATTTGAAAAGAGACAAAGTAAAGTAGGCAATTGCTTCTTGGTGCTCCCTGGAAGAACCCTGGGCCCGGGGTGTCAGGCAAGTAAATACAATCACTTGAGGTGCCTAACTTTTGGCACCCTCAAGTGTAAATTACATTCCTTCTCCTTTAAGAAGCACACTGTTGTTAAAATGTGGACGTTCCATGCCAGTATCTATAGCCAGACACAGGACCATAGTCTATTAGTAGGGGAATGTAGATTATCACATTATGCTTAAATATAATTAATTAAATTAAATAATTAAATGTTACAGGCTAAGCTATACAAACAAAATGATTTGTAAAAGAGTAGCTACCTACTCGAGATGGCGTCTCATCGCCTGCTAGAGAAGGGAGAGGACCATGGGGTTCTCAGTGTAGGGAATGGCGTATGCTTTCATAGAGGTGTCCATATAGTAATAGTCTATAGCCTCAATCCATTCTCCCCATACCTTGTCATATTTATGGGGGCACCCCCTTGCAGTGTATAGGTGAGTTGTATCAGCTAAAATGTAATTCGCCTGGGGGAAGGCACACGCGAGGCAAAATTCAGGTGACTTCGGAAAACGAAGAGCCGCAATGTGCCTTCCCTCAGGCGATTTTCATTTTATCCGGTGGAGGGCAGGGGGAACACAGTTCAGGAAGATTGTCGCCCCAAAGAACAGAAGATTTGTCGCTGGGGAAACTAGTCCCCCCCGAATCTGCTTGTGTGGCCTGACCCTAAGTAGGTTGAACCATTTGGTGAGTGTTGGGGAAGAATGTGCCATCCATTGAAGGAGGATATCTTTCCTAGCATAAAACGATAAGGTTCGGGTAAGAAAACGTGCTGTGGATTCAAAGACAATTTCATCCACAATGCCAAATAGGCATACCTTGAGTGTAAGTATTTTAGGCAAGTATTTTAAAAAATAGTTTTCCAAGTGCAAAGGAAGCCTGTTTAACTTATCTTTAAAACAGTTCTTTAAAACAATCTGAAAGGGTAGCTAGCTAACAATGGCTTAGGGATTGTGTTTTAGGTTAACATGAAATGCTAAAAAAAATTCTTTTGAGTAAGTGACAGTGTGTCAGTGGCAGTTGCAACTCACTTGGGGTCTGTGCATTATGGGAACCTGTTTTGCCCTTGTGTGTTTTGTGTGAAAGAGAAAGAGAAATACGTTTTTGTTTATTAGTATGGGATCTGTTATTTAAGAAACCAATTAACCAGAAAGCTCCAGAATTACAGAAAGTCCATTTCCCATAGACTCCATTTCAGTCAAATAATTAATATATTTAGAAATTAATTCCTTTTTCTCTGTAATAATAAAACAGTATCTTGTACTGTACTTCATCCTTACTAAGTAGCATGAATCCACATTTGTAAAAAATCAATCCTATTTGGTTGTTTTAATGCTTAAATTATTTTTAGCAGACTTAGGAGTCTGTTTAAAAACTTGAGTAGAAAAATTTGAGGTTTAATATAGTTCAAATCAAATTTTTTGAGGAAGATTTTTTTTAGAGATTTATTATGCTCTGAAGCTGCTAAAAATCCAAATCTGAAAATACTCCAGCTAAAACCTGTCGAAATCATGTATAAGTCGATGGAAGATGGTACCTTTAACTATTGTAACGTTTTTTTTTTAAGTTACACAATTTGAATTGACATACTTTTTTTTGCAATTACTTTTAGGAAATTTATTGGTAAATTAAGGGGATTCAGGTTTGGTAGTTGGGACTTTTTATCTTTTTAGATTATAGTAAAAAAATGCATTTTAGTAAATACCCCCCCTATGGAGAACCAAATTACTGAAAGATACCTTATTCAGAAAACCCCAGATCCCAAGATTTCTGGATTAGAAGTCCCATACTTTACAGTGTGGCTACAATAGTGATCCCTTTGTCTTTAGCCTATAATTTGTTAAAATATTCCATATTCTTAGGTATCTATTTATGACTTCTTTTGTACATTTTTAGCAAAACATTTGCTCCTTGGTTGTTCATTTCAAAATGCATCAGTTAATAGTGGTAAATATATTTAATTTTGAAGTCTGACATGGGGCTAGATGTAGTGTCTGTTTCCCAGATGCCCCCAGTCATGTGACTTGTGCTCTGCTAAACTTCAGTCACTCTTTACTGCTGCACTGCCTTCCTTCTCCCTCCCCCCCTCCAGCAGCCCATCAGCAGAACAATGGGAGGGTAACCAGACAACAGCTCCCTGGTAGATATAAGAACAGCACTCAATAGTAAAAATCCATGTCCCACTGTGACTCCTTTA
>CM076689.1:38361996-38366996 GCA_038501925.1 Xenopus petersii | reverse complement strand
TTATTTAAGAAGAAAATCGAATATCTAAAACTAGAACGAATATTACTGACCCGAAAACTCAAATCTAATTCAAATCTAATTAGACTAAACTCGAATGAAGTTGAATTAACATCTTCAAATGCATCACTGGACCTCTCCCATTGACTTATACATGAACTTGGCAGGTTTTAGGTGGTGAATAGTCTAATTCAAATTATCCCCAGGTTTGATAAATCTCGAAATTCGAATAAAAATTTGAATCGAGTTTGGATAATTCACAATTTCGAATTTGAGTGTTTTGACCAAAGCCAAATTCGAATTTACTATTTGACCCTTTCTAAATCCGCCCCTTAATGTGTCTTATTTAGTTTACTAAATAATCCGGAATGCAATGCTCTTCTGACCAATAGCTGCCCTTATGTATCAGGAGTTTTGTTTAATGCTGAACTCTGTGCCATAACCATTTGTATGACTGTAGCCTCAGATAAAACTGCTGAATTGGTTAACTTGGCCAGGCCAGGTGTACAGTACTTCAGTTCATTTCTTAATTGGCATGCTGAAGTGTGACCTCTTTGGTTGTTATTACTAGATTGAAAACAGGCACGTAATGCTTTTCTCATGCTAATCAGTATTTCATTCAGAGAGATACTGCAGGGGCACCCTTATTCCTGGAGTCTTCTAAATTAATTTTAAATTAGTTGTTTAGCATTTGGGCATGGACCTAATTCCAACTGTGTATTGAGACCTCTAGCTCTTAAGTAGTGATTCTGACTACTAATTAATAATTGTTTGTCCCCTCTTTGTGATTATTCCCTATAAAAAGCACAGTTTTTGTGGGCCGCAGTATATAAATAAATACAATTTTGTCACGCAATACAGTCTCTCCCCAATTATGGATCAATAAAAGTTTTATATAACAGTTATAAAAAACAAACTGATGAATTTAAATGTATTTGTATACTACTACATTTAATTTAGTTAAGTTTAGGGTTTAATTTTTTATGTGCATTTTGCTCAAAATGCAACAAAATTCCATTTTCGGCAGTGCTGTTCAAGCAGCCTTTTTTTTTTACCAGACAGATAATAACCTATAACATAAATAACAACTGATGAATAGATCATTGCTAGGATTGCTCTTTTCTCCTTTATATTGCAGTATTATAGAAATGTTTCATCTGCTTGTATTCAATTTAGAAAATCAATTTGGTTTTGAGAGATTGTTCTTGCTCCTATGCCTAAGGTTTGATTAATGATACTAGTAATAACTATGGAGTAAGGGCTCCTGTTGGTCAGAACAAGAACAAGTAACACAAATTTTGCAGCACATGTGACCATTTCAGACTGTTTTGCTTTCTAAATCTTTTCAGTAAAACAATACGATATTCAAAAGGACTCTGGCATGATTTTATGGTGTAGTTTTTATTCCTAAATTATACTGTTTACATTGCAAATAATTCATTCTACCATGTAACATTTCATTCCTAACCAGAAAGAGCTAGCACTTTAGGATGAAACTGCTTTCAGGCAGGCTATTGTTTCTCCTACTCAATGTAACTGAAGGAGTCACAGTGGGACATGGATTTTTTCTATTGAGTACTGTTCTTATATCTACCAGGGAGTTATCTGGTTACCTTCCCATTGTTCTGATGATGGGCTGTTGGGGGGGAATGGTGATATCACTCCAACTTGCAATGCAGCGGTAAAGAGTGACTGAAGTTTATCAGAGCACACGTCACATGACTGGGGGCACCTGGGAAACCGACAGTGTGTCTAGCCCCATGTCAGATTTCAAAATGAAATATAAAAAAATTAGTTTGCTCTTTTGAAAAACAGATTTCAGTGCAGAAGTCTGCTGGAGCAGCACTATTAACAAAGGCATTTGGGAAAAAACATGTTTTCCCAGGACAGTATCCCTTTAACTTCACAACCACTTTTTAGGGTTAATTTTTTTATTTCATACCTGATAGGTTCATATGAAATCTGAAACTTCTTTTGATTCCATTGATCCTGTATGTAATATTGACACTTTATATAACCCTTAAAGTACCATGAAACTCTAAAACATAATTCGAATTAATGCAATAGGCAGTATGTGTACATGTCCTTACCTTAAGGCTGCCTGTCATCGACTTTGTACGTAAAACAGACTGCAATGAAAAATTATTGACAACATGCCTGAAAATACCCAACCGCCTTCACTAGAAAGAAAATTTGTATATCAGAGCTCACACATTTGCATGTCCCCAAGCCCTGCACATGCGCAGTGTAGTTACTGCACTTCTGTGTTCATTGATGATGTTTGGGTCCACTATCTGCGGCTCCAACTGAAATTATTGCGTATAGTTTCCATAGAGATGTGATCTCTGCACGAAAGGACGATATTCAGTGCATGCACATTTTGGTTGACACAAAAAAGGGGAGTGACACATGGCTAAAGAAGATGGCAGCTGCAAGCTCAAGCTTTATGTGAAAGATAAAGAGATTGGCGCCAGTGAATGTGTTTTTGTTTTGTTGTTTCAGGGGGGCTCATAGTGATCATTTTGGCACATTCTTTTTATGACGTTTTCATTCTCCTTTAGGCATCTGAATTACTGGGCAAAAATTACACTTTCACAGATGTAAAAGGTTTCCTCAAACAAACTAGGGGTCTGTTTGGCAAAAGTTAGCGCTGAACATAAGGGGCAAATTTCATAGTTCTCTATTTGCTTGTATAGGATTATATAAGGGCATAGTTATAAAAGAGTGAAAACGTGTGTTTATGTTTTGCAAAATATGCCTATAAAAATCATATATAAGTAAATAAAGAGCTGAAGAGTTCATGTATGATGAGCTGAGGAACCAGAAGCGTAGTTGAAGACACAGGCCAGGGTTTGTAACGTGGTACAAAGTCAGGATCCAGAGGAATGGTCAGTAATAGGCAAGGTCGGTGCAGGCAGCGAATCAGCAGAGGTCAGGGAAAGGCAAGGGTCAAGAACAAGAAAGCAGAAAATGAGCACACTCAGAGAAGCAGAAAATGAGCACACTCAGACAAACAATAACCCTACATTGGGTGATGGGAAATCGGTTGTGATGCCTGTAATTATTTGAATTTCACGGCATGCCCGATGACATCTGACATAGCTTGTGAATAAAAAGACTTGAGTATGAAACCAGAACGAACAGAAGCTAGGAAAAAGGCAGCAGATGTCCCCTCATGGGAAGCCCCATGTGTCCCTGCCACCCCACTAGACCGCCAGGTATCCTTACAGTATAACTTTTACAAATGTTTTCCAGTAAATAGCTCTGTTATGTAACAATTGCAAGCTCACATAGAGCACCTGTAACTTTAAAAGCTAACTTTTTTTAAAATAGGAAACTGGACCATTCTTAGCTGTTTGCTGAAAAAAATACCAGTGCACGTTTTTAAACCTGTATCTTCTATTCTTCCTTAAGATGACATTGATGGAGTAGATAAGCAGAAGAAACCGTTCGGCAATCCCCATTTGGAGCTATGTGAGTATGGTTCTGTATCTATTTATGAACTTTACAAAATTTCAGAACTGCCAACATCAGATTTTCACTTAAAGGTTTCTAAACCACATTTTGCATATACTTCATCTGCACTAACCTCAGGCCCGGATTTGTGGAAAGGCCAACAAGGCCCAGGCCTAGGGTGGCAGGATTTTAGGGGGTGGCATGCTGCCTAACCACACCCACATTGGTTCAAAAACACTAGAGATCCCCATTTCCCCATCCCCCAGTTTCCCCATTGCTCCAGTCCCGATGATGAAAATTTGCATGAATAAAGGGGAGGGGACGGGGGTGACAAACGGCAGTGGGCCTAGGGTTGCCCACTATGTAAATCCGGCCCTGACTAGCCTGGTAAAAATTATTTCTCTTTTCTCTGTAATAATAAAACAGTACCTTCTACTTGATCCCTACTAAGATATAATTAATCCTCACTGGAAGAAGAACCAGCCTATTGGTTTTATTTAATGTTTACATGATTTTCTGGTAGACTTATGGTATGAAGATCCAAATTACGGAAAGATTCATTATCCGAAAGCGCCAGGTCCCGAGCATTCTGGATAACAGGTCCCATACATGTAATAGAAATGGGTAATGGTATGATTGATGAGAATAGTACATCCAGCACCCCCAAATCACATTATAGGGACAAGCAGTGGGCATTAGTATATTAGTATATTACATAGATAATTGCAGTGGACACTGCAAGCATGTTATTTGAGATTTAAAATAGACCCAGGGCCAGTCCTATCAAATATAGGGCCTAAATTGGGACCATTTTAGAGGTAGCCCAAGTTAAGTTTGTGAATTTGCTTCTAGACCCAATAGCTGGACCCAGAATTGAACAACCCAAGTTCACATTATAAAAAGGGAATCCAACCATTTAACAGCAAAAGAGAAAAAAACACCCAATCACTCAAATACATTTGGTGCAAGAAATACACCCTTGAGTTGCCAGAAGAGGACCTGAAGTGGCCTAAAAAAAGAGTTTTCTATCACTAGGAGAACCATTTTCAAACTTTTTCTGTTTTTCACTCATCAGTGATAACTTTATGAGAAATGTACAGAAATGCAAATATGAGAATATTTTCTGAACAAAAAGCAATCATAAGTGTTTAGTGGGACATTGTCTGAAGACAGTTCATAGTGCCCAATGTCATCAGTTCATTGAAAAATAATCCTGCTTGTTTTATAATGTTTAAAAGTTTTGGACACAAGTGTAAAAAAAGCCAGCTGAACAACAGCCCCCCGCCCTCTACTTGCTAACAGATGCGCATAGTAACAAAAATGTATCTAAGAGTATACATGGCAACATCTCCCATATATAACAATGTATTTGTACAGTGTATATAAAGAACTACATATGAAATACACGTAACCTGGCCAATAAGCACCTACAAAAATAAATAAAGTCTTCATTAAGTCCCTGTGGAGACACTTGACTTCAGCCCTTTTCAGCGCCAAGACCCGATCACCCCCTCTTTTACATGGGGGGATAAATTGAATTAAGCTCC